>JABXES010009372.1:0-74364 GCA_013375695.1 Dictyostelium brefeldianum | reverse complement strand
TAATTTAAAATAACATATCATTTTAAATTCACAAAAACTAAAAAACCTAAAATAAATAAATAAAAATAATATACTAATTGTATATTACAATAGTTTATTCAAAAAAAAAAAAGTTTTCAAAATATTAACCCGCTGAAACATCGCACGCTAGCTTAGAATAGCACCAAAAAAACCAAATAAAAACACCATATTCAAAAGGCTAATAACCTTCAATAAAAAAAAAAAGTAAGGTCTTTTAGGTATTTCTAGTTACTTTAGTTGTACCGGGGTCTTTTTCTACTGTCTTTTCTTTTAGATATTCTTTACGATTTAATAAACCAACATGAATTTGATGTTTAATTCTCTTATTACCAAACAAGGTAATTTGTTCAGTGTCAATAAAAAAAAGAAACTAAACTAAAGATAAGAAGTAGTGCAAACCAAATGCAAATAATATAAAAAGGAGCAGCAATCGTGAATAGATATATTCCACTGATATAACTTCAAATGGCTTTTGTCTAAGATATTGATTACAACTTATTAAACCAACATGAATTTGATCTTTAGTTCTCTTATGACCAAACAATGTAATTTGTTCAGTATCTTCCATAATAAATATTTTTACTATTTAAAAAGAATAAAATCATTTTTATATAATATATTAAATTTTATTTTTTCAAGTAATTTTACTAAGAGGTTTACCCATGAAAAAGCACTTTGATAATTTTGAAGGATGATAAGTTGAAACTGTATTTTGAATTAATTGAATAGTTGGTAAAAAGAATGTTGATAAATTTGCTGGTTTGATTTTAATTGAAAAATATGTAATTTCCAATTGAGTTGAAATTCTAGGTGTTGGTGACGAAGATGATTGACTTGCATTTCTTTTATGAAAACTTGCATTTGCAATTGTTGATGCATTTATACCAACGCCACTACTATTTGAAATTAATGTACCACTTAAATTTCTAACATGTTGAACTGTAATTGGTGCTGTTGATAAATTTAATGTTGATAATATTGGTGAATTTATAACTTGACTACTTTCAATTGGTTGTGGTTGTGGATTTTGTTCTACACACTGTTGTTCTGCTGCTGCTTGTTCTTGTTGTTCATTTAAAATATTTGGATTATTTTGAATGTTTGCCATATCTTTCTTTTTGAAATCAAATATAACACCACCTGGTAAATATCTACTATCTATACAGAATATTACCAAATTAAATAGAGGAAATGTATTTAAAAAGTGTAATAACAATGCAAATATTCCCATTACAATACTAACACCAGATTTGAATACAGCGAAAAAGAAATAATAGATTGCAGTTGTCGGGAATAAAAAGAATATCAAAGTGAATAATAATGTTCCCAATAACAATTGGTATACATCAAAATCACAATGATCAGTTCTTTTCCTAAGTGGATTAAATTTGACACCTCTAAATAAATTCCATAATGATTTTAACAACAACATTTGAAGTAAATAAAATCTAGCTGAAACACTATAAAACACTGATATATGCAATGTGAATATATAAAATAAATCAATTACCACACTAATTAAAAATGACAATCCCATTATACCACTTAGACAAACAATTTGTAAAAATAATTCTCCATGTGGTGATATAGTTGTTGTTATCACTGTAAATTGTAGTAATAATTATTAGTATCTATATAATGATGATGCTACTACACTAATAATTACATACAATTCCATTTATCAATATAATATAAAATTAATCTACCAAAGAATTTATCTAAATTTTCATTTAATTTAAAACCACCAGGCCAACCCATTAACCAAAGAATTAATGATTTTAACATATCATTATTTAGGAAAAAGTTTAATTTACCAATTAAATATAATACATGACCACTAAAGAAATTTAATAATAAACCTGCACCAATTCCTAATAATATATCATTAAATATTAACCATGAACTATTATGAAATCTGAAAATAAGAACATTAATATTTATTATTTCTTTTAAAAAAAGAACAACAACAATAATAATGAAAATGTACATATACTTACTCTATATATGAAGATCTATCATCATTATTATTTATCCAAAATGTTTTCTTTTTTAATGAATCCCATTGTTTAGATAATTGTTTGACCTGAAATATTCTATTATCAAGATGAGTACCCAATGTTGTTATATCTTTTAATTTACAACCACTATATATAAATGAAGTTGGTATATATAATATCTTTTCTAATAAACTTGAAAACACTTGAACAAACCAAATGAAAAAATAAATTGGTCTATAAAATAATAAATCTTTAATTGATTTCTTTTCATTGTTTGTTGGGGTTGTTGAAGTGGTTTGTTGTTTTGGTGATGAATTTGTTGATGTTGACGCTGATGAAGGTGATTTTGATTTATCCTGTTGTTGTTGTTGTTGTTCTTGTGATTCTTGTGATTTTTTAGTTTTTCTAAATCTAAGTGTAAATAAAGTTTTTGAAAAGAATGATTGTGGTTCTGTATCTGTATCTGAATCTTTTGTTGAATTTGGCTTACGCTGTCCTTGTTGTTGTAATTGTTGTTCTTTTTCTTTTTGCTGCTTTTGTAATTCCTCTAATTTTTGTTGTCTTAATAATTTATATTGAAAATGTTTTTGAATTGTTTCGTGAAGTATAGTTTTAATGTCAAATGAACAATTTATCTGTTTAAATGTTGATTCTAATTCTGATCCTGATTGATGTTTTTTTGATGATGGTGAAGGTGGTCCATTGGTTGAAGAATTGGAAGAGGAGGAAGAGGAAGTTGATGTATTCGTTGTTGTTGTAGTTGTAGTAGTAGGCGAAAATACAGAATTATTTGTTTTTGTAATTTTATTATTTGCAGATTGTTGTGATGATGATCTATTACCTTTTGAAACCAGTGATAACATTGATTCAAATTTAATTGGAATTGAAGTATAATAGTATGGTGGTGTATCATCATACATTACAATTTGAGAAGAAGTTTGAATCTTATATTCATTACAATATATTTTACGAAGATAAGGATCACCAGATTCTGTTCTTTCCATTGAAATCCAAATATCAAGCTCATGTAAATTCTTTGGAGCCAAAGGTATTTCAGTTTTATCTTGACCAATCCATTCACCTAATATTCTTGGTGAGAACCCCAATGGACAATTTAACATTCTTCTATCAAATGTCATTTTATTTAATATAATTTCTAATTCATTCAACTGTAAGTGATCAATACTATATTAGAATACATATTTTTAAAAATATATATTGTAATTTACATTCCTACTTACAGGTACATCAGTTACAATATCAACTACACAAACTACAAAACTACGTGTATTTAAACCAATTAAATAACCAGATTTTTGATCAATACATCTATTTGGCCAAAATATTTTAGTATATGGTTTATTTTGTTGTTGTATTGGTGATATATAATTTGTAGATGATGCATTATTATTGTTATTACTATTATTACTATTATTAATTGAAGTTGTTGATGAAGATGAAGAGGATGATGAAGTAGTATTTGTTATTGAACTAAATGAAGGTGTTGAAGGATGACTAATCGATGTCATCTTTTATCTTTCTCTCTTCCCTTTTGTCTATTGTATTAAAAATCTATAAATCAAATGTGTTATCTAATCAATTCTTTTACAAAAAGTTTGCATTTGCTCAGCGAAATTGAATTTTCAAAAAAAAATAAAAAAAAAATAAAAAAAAAAAAAAGCAAATATTCCTTCAAAAATCAAAAAAAAAATAAAAATAAATTAAATTTAATTTATGAGCACACATAAATGACAAATAAAACCAGTTATTATTTAAATATTACAATTATATTCATTATATCAATTATATCAATTTACTATTTTATAAATGATGAAAACAATATAAATAATACATTCACTAAAAATCAACAACTTAATATCATACACACCAAAAACAATAATAATGACAATGAAATCATAGATACACCAAAAACAACAATAATTAGCAATGAAGATATAAAAAAATCTACAATTTATAAAAATTATCCAAATAGATTTAAAGAATTAGAAAAAAGGGATCAAGTAATTAAAGAACAACTAAAACAACAAGAAGAAAGAGATCATGATAAAGAAGAAATTAAAAATAATAATTACTATTGGCTAGTTAAATTTATACCAATACCAGGTATAATGATAATGATATTATTTAAAGTTATTAGTAATAGTAAATTACAAGATTCAGAATTAATCAACGAAATTGATTCAAAAATCAATTGTATAGATAATAATATAAATTCAATCAATACAAACAAATCAATAATAGAAATTAATAAAATGAAGACTATAACAGATCCATTCATACTGGAAGATTTATTAGATTCGTTTAAAAGGTTACACTCAAATTCAACCCTATTAGAATTTAAAGAAGATGTTGATAATCTAGATAAAAAACAAGAAAACAATTTAAACAATTTAACAAGTATAATGCAAACATTAATGCGTGACAGTAATAATAAAAAGTTATTACAAGATAATGAAATATATGGAAGCAAAGAAGATTTTGATACTGGCAATACAGAAGATAGTAGTTGTAATGGTAGTGGCGGTAGTAATAATGAAGATACATTTTATAGTAATAACAAATTTAAAAGATTATCAATGGAAGTACATGCAAAAATATTTTTATATCAATATAAGAAGTGGGATAAACAAAAAGATAGAGCAGTTGAATTGGTTGAAAAGATTAAAAGAGAAAATGAAAAAGAATACAGGGATAATCTATTAAAAAAACAACAACAAGAATTGAAAAAGAAGGAGTACCTAGAATCAATCGAACAAATAAGAGAATCTAGATACTTTTCAATTTGTATAAAGGTAATTGTCCTATTAAATGTTTATAAAGAATTATCAAAATTATTTATAAATCATTTAAACTCAATTATACCAACTATAATATGTTTAAATTCAAATGATATTTTAAATAATGGAATTGGTAGTACTGGTGGTGGTTATTTTAATATATTTTCAATTTATAAAAAGGTATTAAATTATAATATTGGCAGTGGTGGTAGTACATGTATACCAATTGGAATTGATATAAAATGGAATTTAATTTTAATGACAATAATATATTTAATTATTATTTATATTAGTTTAACAATTAGATCAAATATTTATATTACAAGTGTACCGTTGATCGCAATTACATTTTATACATATAAAATTGATTATAATAATATCAATCCTTATTTAATTCATATTGGTGTCAATTTAATATTGCTAATAATTTGGAAATTACTATTAAAAAAGTATCAAAATCAATTCATTATCAATAATCATAAATGGTTAATATCACCTTCAATATTCTTTAGATTAATATCAATTATAATAATCATTTTATACAATTATACAATCCAAAAATATTTTTTAAATTCTGTAAATTTAATAACAACAATTTAATAAAAAGTATAAAGTAAATTAATAAAAAAGACAGTGTGTATATAGGTTTATTTCATATTTACAACCTATTCCATTACTGGGATACATACACTATCTACACTCAACTCTCCCTCACGACCATCACATCTTACACCCTGCATCAACCTTGTACAAGACATGACCCACCATATAATGACCTACACACCTTACACCTTGCATAAACCTTATGTAAGATGTTTTTACGTCACCACATGTGGTTAATAATTAATGTGAATTTAAATCTTAAATCAAAAGAAAATTAATAAAAAAATTTGTTTATGGGGGGATATGAGAAAAAAAAGAAATATTTTTTTATTTTTAATAAAGTAGTAAATTAATAAATTTTATATATGTATTTTGTTTAGTTTTTATTTTTAAAAAAGAATTTTTATATTATTTTTAATATTTTTTATCATATTGATAAGTACCATCATATTTAGCGTATGTTTTATGAGTTTTACCAAATTTACCCAATTTCTTTTCACCTTCAACGTGTGGTACTTCTTTTAATTCAACAGTGATATGACAATATGGTCTACGAATCATAGATGCTTGACCTCTACCTTTAAACATGATTGTTTTTCTATAGTATGAACGACCTAACCAAATTTGATTAACAATTAAACGATCTGGATCCATTTGTTTTTGTACTTCACCAATGTGTGCAGCTTGTTTAATTAAACCTCTAATCTTTTTTGATGGTGCTTTATTACAAAATGATAACTGTGCAATTGCTTCTTTATGATTTAATCCTCTTAATGCTTTAAATAATGCCATTAATTTCCATTGACTATATCCAAGTCCATTCAATTCAACTGTAATGGTTTTTTGTTTATCATCTGTTTTAGTTAATTTAATTGTTTCTGTTGATGCTGCTGCTTCTGCTGCCTCTTCTTCTTTTAATTTAGTTTCTTTTAATGCTTGTGAAAATATATTACCACTTGTTGATGTTGATTGTTGTCTTTTAAATATACTGTTATTGTTGTTATTACTTATTGTTGTAATTGATTTATTATTTATGTTTGTAATGTTTGGTATATAAAATAATGGTGTTGTAATTTTTGAACAACTAGTTGCTCTTAATGAAACACTTGATAATCCTTTAATTAAATGATTCATCTTTTGTATATCTATATAGTGGTATATTGGTTGTTATTATTGGAAAATGAAAAATTGATCAACACAACAATGAAAAATAATTTTAAAAAAAAAATAAAAAAAAATTGAAAACGAAAAAAAAAAAAAAATGTAAAAGTTGAATTTTTATATGATTATTAAACGAAAAATGAAAAAACATTTTATTCATTGTCTGATATATGTACAAATAAAATATATTTGTTTAAACAAATAAAAAAAATTATAAATTATAAGAATACTTTTTTTTTAATAAACAAAAGTGTAAAAAATCATTCAAATCATTTGATAAGCAATTAAAGAGAATATATATACATTTGTTGCATTTTAAAAATCACTTTGGTGAGTTGTGAATATCTTTATCTTTTTTTTTAATATAATTTTATTAAAAGATAAATATTAAAATTTAACGCTCCGCCAAAAAAAAAAAAAAAAAAAAAAACAAATAAATAAACGTAATACCCTTTGTTTTATTTTTTCAAATATGATGATAAATGATGGTTCATGATTACCCATTGGTTTTTTCTATTTTTTTTTTTAAATTGAAAATTTGGTTATTTGGAATATGTCTACAACAAAACATGTTTGTTTGTTATGTGATAAATTTCAATCTGAGCCTCATCTACACTTGATATTAAATATCGCTTTTTTTTTTTAAAAAAAAAAAAAATTTATTTACTACCAACTGAGCGATATTCATATTAATGTTAATACAACCCATTGATTTTTTTTTGGTGGCTATTAGTTTTAATAAACCCATTTTTATTACAATTTTTTTTCATAAAAAATTTTGATTTTTTTTCATAAAATTAAACCAATTTTTTTTTTTTCATTTTATCATATCTCACCAAATATTGTATATTATATATTGTAAACATATAAATTTTTTTATTTAAAATTTCTTTCCCCTTAAATTAAAATGTCAGCATCCGTTAAATGTGGCTCATGTGCCAAAACCGCCTATCCATTAGAATCAGTCGTTGCTAATGATAGATCATATCACAAAGGATGTTTCAAATGTAAGAATTAATTTAAAAAAAAAGAAAGAAAAAAAAGAAAAAAGAAAAAAAGAAACACAACAATGAAAAAAAAAAAGAAATTAATCAAACACACACACAATTTACAATCGATCAAATTTATCTAATCTTTAAAAAAATATTCAAATATTACTTTTTTTTTTAAATTTCTTCAAGGCTCTGTTTGTAATGCTACTTTAAATGTTAAAAACTTTAAATCATTCGAAGGTAAACTTTTCTGTCCAGTTCACACACCAAAAGTTACAGCAACAGCTGTTACTGATTCAGTCGCATTAAAAACTGCACTCAATGCACCAAAGAAAACCGCTGAAGGTTTAGGTAATGCACAAAAAGGTACTGGTGAAACACCATCAGTTGGTCTCAATTCAATGGCAACTGCAAATGCTCTTAATGCACCAAAGAAAACCGCTGAAGGTTTAGGTAATGCACAAAAAGGTTCAGGTGGTAAACCAACCGTTGCTGTATTCGGTGCTCCATCAGGAGGTCAACAACACCAAGAACAACAATACCAAGAAGAACCACAATATCAACAAGAAGAACAACAACAATACGAAGAACAACAATATGAAGAACAAGGTGAACAACAATATGAAGAACAACAATACGAAGAACAACAATACGAAGAACAAGGTGAGCAACAATATGAAGAACAACAATACGAAGAAGAACAATAAATAATTTAAAATGATAATTTTATTTTCTTATTCTCTTTGTACACTAAACTATAAATAACAAAACAACAAACAAACAATATAAAAAATCCCCCCTCAAAATATAATGAAATTTTAAAATAAATAAAAAAATTAAATTATTTCTTATGTATAATATAAAAAATAAAAACATCACATGTGTTCATTTATTAATTTAAAAGATCTTCTTCTTTTGTGTATAATATTATTTATTTATTAATGATTATCTGTTGTAGTTTGTTAATCTATACAACCTCTGTACAAAAAAGTAATATACCAATATATGTAAAATTGATATTTTTTTGTTTTTTTAATGAGCCTCTATTTCATTTTTTTTCATAATTTATGAGCAACGGATTTTTTAGTCAGAAATAAATTGGTGTTTAGGGTTAGGTGTAGCATCAGGATTTTTAACATATTTACAAAACCATCAAGACAAAAATTTGAAGACCAATTAATAAAAGAATATGGGGGTATGTGTTTGTTAGGAGATATTTTATTTTATTATGGTTAATATAAAAGAGATTATTGCAAAATGTATATTAATAAAACAATTATTTCACAGAGATTTATAATAAATAAAGTTGTAGAATATACTGTAGATTTCATTTTGAAAAATATTGTTTAGGGAAAAACATACAGTTTTGATCATCCATGGAATTTAGGTTTTTTGGGTCATTGGTTTATATTTGGTAAAATGATTTTAGATCCAAATGGTGAGCCAGATTATGTTAATTCAACACACACATACACTCACCAGATATATACAATATTGATCTCATTTCAGTTGTCATATTAAAAAATGAATGTATCAAAAAATTTAATTATTTACCAAAAATTGAAGGTAGTTTAATTCCAAATAAATTACAAGATAATTTAACATCTTCAGATCCAAAGGAAGATAAATCAAATAATATTTTTGTTGGTGGTATGTCATTAATTCTGTTAAATTATTGGTATTTTGTTTATATAATACGTATCAAATACATTCAAATAAGAAAGAAAATGATGCAAAATTCATTGAAGTTGATACAAGTTTAGAAGAGTTTAAGAAAGTTCTAAATAGTAAAGCACAAGTATCAATTAAATGTGATTTGCTTTTAACTCAACTCAACGCAATTACATTGTCACATGATTTAGCATTTAAAGAAATTAATTTAGTTATTAAGAAAATGGGTAAAGAAGAAGAGTTGCAATTAAAAAAAAAAGATATGATTCAATTATTGATAAAATGGGAACATCGGCTCTTCTTGTATTTGCATATGTATTTGTAAAGTTAAGTGTTAAATAAATAATAATATAATAAAATACCTGTATGTAATTTTTTTACTTTTTATTGTTGTCACATGATAAATTTAGTACAGTATTAATCACAAAGAAGTGAGTTTCTTAATTCTTTTGAAATTGTTTTAATAAATTAACCAATTTCTAATTGATTATGTCAGTTTGTTTTATTAAAATGAATATATGTGAAAAAAAAATCAATTTTTACTTAGATAATTTTAATAAATTTAAAAAATCAGTATTAGTATCTTCGAATTCAAGGGTTCAGTAAAAGAGATAAACAGTTTAAAAAAAAAATAATAATCTTTTCATAAATAACATTACAAATAAAACAACAATCACAAACAACAAAAAATTTTGCAAAAAATCAAAATTTATAGCGCTTGGTGTACCATCACCTGTTAATCTATAACTAAACAATAATACAAGTTTAGTTTATATGTATTTGCATATTGTTTTTATTATTATTATTATTATTTTTATGATATGTATTTATTATATATTGAAAGAATTGAATATTTATAGTTGTTAATTATTTAATCAATTACAATGGTACCACATTGAATTAATTTTAATGATTTACCATTTAAAAGCTCAATTGAAGGTACACCAGAGACTACAAGATACCACTTTAATTGATTTTTAACATATTCATTGGATTCATTCAAGTGTAATGATTTTAAAAGTAAATCCAATTTGGTCATTAATTTACCATTAACAAAAACTGTTTCTTTAGTGAAACCAGATACATAAAAACTAAGAGAATAATAATAATCTGATAGATGATTTGCAAATTGAGATTCCAAAGAAATTGGTAAACTTTGATAACCATTAATTAAAATTTCTTTTTGAAATTGACCATCTGCATTTATACATTCAATTTTAGTAATGTCAACAAAATATTTATTACCATTTAATAATTTAACAAATTTATCAAGGTAAAATATAAATACATTTGAATCATTTTATTTGCTTCTGAATTTAATTTATCTACATCCAATATTCTAAGAATTATTTGTAGTTGATTAACTTGAACTTTATTAATTGTAACAACTTCATTTGTATAACCGTTTAAATAATCACATAACCAAAAATAAAACTTGATCTTTTTCATTGGACTTTGAGTATTTTCAATTTCTCTACATAAAACATATTTACGATCAGCATTGAAGTTATCACTAATTAATGTTACATTATCTTTGTTTAATCTGACCATTAGTGCATATAAGTTTGAGAATACACCTTGTCTACTTGGATGATGTTGAACGTCACGCAATGCACCCCTAAGTTTATCTGAAGAATATTTTTTACCATTAGTTTTATCCAATGATTCTGTTTCATTATTGTCATCATCATTGTCATCATCATTGTCATCCCGAATTACTTGTACAACCACCACCACTTGTACCTATTCTATTATTACCAATACTAGTACTTTGAAATCTATGAAACTTCATAATACTTTTGAATTTATATAATTTATTGAATTTGAAATTCAATAAATTCGATAAATTCAATAAATTATATTTATTAACATTTTGAAGTTTTGATTTTAATAAATAATTTTTATCATTTTGAACAGATTTAAAACTATTTATTAAACTATTATTTGTACCAAACAACTTAGTTTTTAACATTTTATATATATTTATATATTTATATGTTGTATTTTATATGTTATATTTTTTGAAATATAAAATTTTTTTTTTTTTAATTTATCTTTTTTCAAAAAATATTATAATCAAACTAAATGTGTGGGCACTAACTGATTTTTTTTTCAAATAATACAAAGTACTATATATGTGTATAATGACAATATCCATTTGAAAACTAATGTATGAAATTAAAAAAAAAAAAAAAAAATCATAAAAACTTTTTCTCACTCATTTTCAATAACAAACAAAAGAACGTAATATAAATACAAATAGATAATAAATATAAAGTTTGAATTATAAAATACATTTAAACAATTTGGCAAATAAACAATAAAATGATGAAAATTTTAGAAAGACAAATTACACAAGCAATAGGATTAATTATAGTTTCAATTTCAAATGGATTGGTCATTGGTAAACAAATAAAAGAAAACAAAAGAACAATATTTAAAATAATTTGTAATGATTAGTTTCACATATATATTGGTTTATGTATTATTAGTGGTGTTAAATATTTTTTTAAATATCAAAGAGTTATCAGAAAAAAGTAAAAAAGTTAAAAATTTATTAAATTCTAAAATATACAATAGACAACTAGTACATTATCATATAATTATTATCAAAATTTAATATCAAATAAATAATAGGTGTACTTTTTGATACGATTTTTATAAAAATAAATATTTTAGATTTTATAATATATTGAAATTCATGAAATAGTGTTTATTACACATTTATATAAATGTGTCAAATAGTTTTTAAGTATATATTTTTAAAAAAAGAAATAAAGAGTCATTATACAATACATTATACAAATAAATAAAGTCAAGTAGAAATTTAAAATTAAAAAGATGGACGTCCATTTACCAAACAAGTTGGAAAACCAACATTTTTAGTTTCAACTTGTTTGGTTATACGTGGTCGATATATTAGAAATCAAGTAATTTAGTTAATCAAGTAACTCAAATAATTGGAACAGCAATATTTTTATTTTCATCTGGTGTGGTAATTGGTAATCAATATATTAGAAGCCATAGACAAATATTAGCATTTGTTAAAAGTAGAAAATATATATTGGTAGCTGGATGGATGATAATTGATTTTTGTCGTTACCTTGATTTAGTTGATTCAGTTAAAGATAATAATAAAAACAATTGTTTGGTTCAAAAACTTGGTAGTCATACACATTTACAATCACTGATATATAGTTATATAAATAATAATAATATATTACAAGTTATTTATAAAATAAAATATACAATTTTATTATATATCAATACCTATAAACTACTATAAACTATTACTACTTTGAAATATCATCTTTTATAAATTGAATTGATTTTTTTGGATTATTTTGCCATCTTAAACTTTCCAATTCAGTTTTTAATTGATGATTTTGATGGGTAAGATTTTGATTTATATTTGCGTATTGAGCCAATTGTTGTTTTTGATTTTGATATTCTTTTTCAATTTGAATGAATTTAGTTTCCAAGAATCTTGTATGTTCTTGTTGTGATAATTCACGATCAGCAACATCACGAAGATGATTAATTGTTTGACGTTTTTCTTCTTCATTTTTATCTTTTGTATAGTGAAGTTCTTGTTTTGCATGTGCTAAATCATCTTCTAAATTTGAAATTCTTTCACGAAGTTTGTACTTTTTAACAATCCATCTTGGATCTTTCAACTTTTGAGTTGGTAATTCATCTGGATTAAAAATTGTAATTACAGTTGGTTTGAATTCCAATTCAAATTGTTGTTTGAAATTTGATAATTGACTTGAGCTAATTGTAATTCTACTTGCAGTTGTCATTAATGTATCAACATCAATCTTTGTTTTTGTATGATTTCTAAAATAACTCATTGCTTGTGAATTCTCTGTACATTCCAATAGATCATCTTGAATAATTTGAAATATTGCTAAACCAATACTGAAAAATGCTTCCAATCCTTGAAGAAATATAACATCAAGTATTCTAGTTGCAACTTCATCGGAGAAATGGTATGCAAATACAGTGAGAAACCATGGTGATGTAAATATTGAAATATCCAATTCAATTTCTTTTAAGTGACGATGTAACTTTGGAAATAGGTCTTCTACAAACTTTTTCAATTGGAATACACGTAATTGTAATTCTTTCATACCAACACCATAGAAATCTCTCATTACACCATTAAAGAATCTAACCAATATATGAAATGCTTCTTCTTCTGATAAATATGGTATAATGAGTGCTGCTACAAATGACATACCTTGACAATATCCAATTTCTGGATCATACAATGAAATTGCTTTTAATACATTACTTAATTGTGCAATGTAAACTTCTACCAATTCATTATCTGTATCTGGAAATGATCTAATTAAATCAACTTGGATTTGTTCTTCATCTTTGCATTGAAATTTAATTATACTATGATAAAAACATTTATGTGATTTATTTGTTGGATGTGAATTTATACTTGATATTCTATTTAATGCTTTTGGTGATGTATTATTACTGTTGTTGTTATTATTGTTGTTGTTGTTATTATTTACAGATGATATATTTGGTGATATTATGTTATTGTTGTTATTCAAAGGTATACCTAAACTATTATTTAATACTGCATTACCACTACCACTTGAACTTGAACTTGTACTCTTTTTTAATTGACCACCATTTGGAACACTTCCAGAATCTGATGATATTGATGAAAATTGATTGTTGTTACCATTAACACCATTGTCAAATGGTAATTGATTTGAAGATGATCTAAATATTGGAGTTTGTGATAATGGTGTTGATAATGGAGTTGATAATGGAGTTAATGTTGAAACATTACCATTACTTTTATTTAATACATGAGATAACGCTAATACTGAACAAGTTGGAATGATTGATTGTTGTGGAATCATATTTGAAAGATGATACCAAATTGCAGGTCTATGTTTATCGGGTATACCTTGATGTACATGTTTGGTAAGGGATGATCTAAAATGTGGTTCTGACCATTCATCCCAATTTGATGAAATCATATTCCAAACGGATTCCGATGAATATGATGACATTATTCCAATGGTTGACGAAGATGATGATCCTAAACTATTACCACCACTACCGTTACCAACTACACTACTATAGAGATGACTAAGATTATTATTTATAAATAGTTTTGGTGAACCAGTATCTAATACATGATGATGATGGTGGTGATGATTAGTAAAACTATTATTACTACTATTACTTAATTTATTTATGAGAATTGATGATTGTCTACTTGGTGATAATGATGATTCATGACTAACTCCAATCATTCTATGTAGATTATTATTTGGTAATGATCCTTTACGATAGATTTTTGGTGGCTTTACTAAACTTGTATGATATGAAGGTGATGGTTGTTGAACATTTGGTGATACAACTCCATTTGGTGAATATGATGATATTGATAATGATGTTATTGGTAATCCATTACTACTATTATTCATATTAATACTTGAATATTGTTTATTATTACTATTACTGTTATTATCATAAATAAATTGTGGTGTTGATGAAGTTGATGAATTTGGTGTTGATAATGTTGATGGTGTATTATCTAATGGAGTTGATGTTGTAGTTGTAGTAGTTGGATTGTCTATATTTTTTTGTTTTTTACCAAATATACTAAACCATCTTTTTTTTGGTTGTGATACTGGTGCTGTAGTTGTAGTAGTGGTGGTTGTTGTAGTAGGAGGAGGAATAATTGGTAAATTAATTATTTTATTACTTCCACTACTTGTATTTAATACATTTGAAGAAGATGCTAATGATTGGGTTGATGGTGATACTTCATTTGATTCCACTATTTGTTGTTCATTATTTTCAAGTTCAGGACCATTATTATCATCAATTATCAATGTTGAAGAATTTAATGAAGATGATAATTTTTCATCAGGTGTATATGATTGTGAATGTGGTGGCGGTGGTGATAGTGCTGATGATGATTTTACCTTTTTATCTTTTTTACTAATACTACTATTGAGTATTGATCTTGGAGATATTAAAGTTTTAATATCAGAAAATGACTTTTCTTTTTTTGGTGTGGTACTCTTGGATGATCTACCTGATTTTGGTGATATTTGATCAATTGAACTTGTAGTATCTTGTAAAAAGTTTAAAGGTATAGTTGGTATATTTATTGAATTATTATTATTATTGGTATTGGTTTTAATATTAGTATTATTACTTGGTTGTTGTGAGTTATTATTATTATTAAATATAGTATTTCTAGTACTATTTGATAAAGATTGTGCATCAAATTCAGATGATATCGAAATATCACCTGAACTATCACTTGATTCTTCAGAATGATCAAAAATTGTCATTTCTGAATTAATTAAACAATTATTATTATTATTACAAAGATTATTATTATTTATAATGATTGGAATTTTATTAACACCAGAAGATGATATGCTTTGTTGTTGTTCTTCTTCTTCTTCTACTTCTACTCCTTCACCCCTTTCTAATTCCTCTTCATTAAAATTAATTAATGAAGATTCATTAAGTGGATTTTTAATGATATTGTTGCTGTTATTACTATTATTTAAAACGCTATTATTATTATTTTCTTTTTTATCTTGTTCGTGTTGTTGTTGTGATAATGGTGATTCAATCATTATTATTATGTTTTTAATATTAAAAATTTATATGTTTTTTAATTGTGTTTTTTTTTTTGTACTTTATTTAAAAATATTACAAATAAATAAATTAAATTATTATGGATAAATATGCTATGGATATGAAATTTAAAAAAACAAATAATTATGATAATAATAATATTAAATGGCGGTAATGTTGTAGCTCTATTTTTTTATTTTTTTTTTAAAAAATATCACAGTACAAAACAAACAAAAAAGTAATAAAAAAAAAGAATTTAATATATTTGTGATATAAACTAAAAATATCACATGTAAAAAAATTTAAAAAAATAATTTGTAAATTATATATAAATATGGAATTATAATATTATTTATATGTGTTACAATAAAGAGCTGTATGTTGAAAAAAAAAAATTAACAACTTTAATGCGTGAGTGTGTTTGTTTGTTTTTGTTGTGTGTGCCAACCCACTTTCATTTCAATATACAAAATTTATTTTAAAATTATGCATACTGAACAGTGTGCTCTGGGGGTTGTTTTTTTTTTTTTTCTATCTTTATTTTTTTAATTATTTGTATTGGTATGAATTTTAATATGTGTGTGTGTATGTGTATCAGAGTGTGAGCGGGTATTTGTATTATAACACACATATACAAGGTATTGATAACTTATTTACATAGTGTGTTTTTATTTATACAATATATTAGCACATACAGATATTAAATGATTAGATTTATTAATTATTGATTGAATAGATATTAAATATCCACAAAGATTATTGATTGATTATCTAAATATAATATATAATATATAATAATATATAATAATATAGAAATTTATATAAATATATATATGTAACCAATATTCATAAATTAAAAAACAATATAAAAAAAAAAGAAAAAGAAAAAGAAAAAAAATAAAAAAAAATTAATTCGTCATTTTTGACATATGATAACAAAAATAACAGATATTTAATTTTATTTGCACATTTATTTATTTAACATTTTTAATAATTGGCCTCTAAACATATCAATTGTTAAATCATCACTATTTGAATTTGGAATTGCAATAATACTTGGATTATATACATTAGTTTGCGGTGTTGGTGGTGTTGTTGTATTACTATTTTCAGAAGTAGTAGCAGAACCAGAAGGTGAGGTTGTAGTTGGAGAAGTGATTGTTGTGTTTGTTGAGGAAGAAGGTTTTAATAATGCCAATAAATTAAATACAGAAAAGTTTTTTGGTATTGTATCCCAACATTGTTTTAATTTTGAATTATCTTTTTTCTCAATACAAAATGATAGTAAAATCTGTTATATGACAGAGATTAGTAAACTATATGTGTTGTTATGTGATTATTATTATAATTATGATATACATACTTCATAAAGTACATAAGATTCAGCTTCATTGTAAGTTGTATTTCTAACCAATTCAATTGCTCTATCCCATTTATTTGTATTTAAAAGGAATCTAAGTGCATTTGGTTTATGACCAATTGAAATTAATAATTTGAATCTTGCATCAATTTGATCATCTTGTAATACAGATGATTTCAATGGTAATGAAATTGGTAATGCCATTAATGCTCTAAAAAAGTGATCTTTCTCTCTAGCAACATTTGTATTAATATTATTTTGATTATTTTGATTATTATTTTGATTATTATCACCATTGGTTGAATGATCTAATGATCTTGCAATTGCAGAATTATGTACCATACAAATAAAAGGTATTAAATTCTTTGGTTTAAAATTATAATATAATTGACACAATATTTCAAATACAGGGAATTTCAATGGATATATAATACCATTATCACCAACAAATGTAATAATTAATCTATTACCAGTACCATTACCGCCAATACCATTTGATAAATTACTATTATTTATACCATTTGATAAACTTAAATTTGATTTAATTTCATCATTACCACCACCACCATGTGTTGCCAATGATGAAGTTAAATGATTATCTTTTGAATTTTGAGGTTTTAATGATTCTTCTGTATGTAATAATATTGGATTTGCCATTGGTAATGAAATAACTTCACCATTAATATCGTCGAAACCTGAATAATCAATATTTGATAATGATAGCGCATTTTCTAATTTTTGTAATAATAATTCTGGTTGTTTCATTTTTAATTGATCAATTTGTTCATAACTGAAGTCTAATATCATTGAATCTGCAATTGAAAATAAATCTGGTAATAAATTACTATTATTTGAAAGTAATGAATATTCTTGTTGTGGTTGATTTTCGGTTGCCAATTTTTGAAGTTGAAAATATTCTTTTAATAACGGTATCATTTTTTGATTTAATGGAGTATGATAAATAAATGATTTTTTAATTTTTGATATTCTTTCATCATCAGATGAATTTTGTTGTTGTTGTTGTTGTTTTAAATTTTGATAATAATCATAATTTTCAAGAAACAATTTTAATTCATCCATTATGAATTTACAACTTGAAAATGATTGTAATGATGATAATACAACAATTATCAATGAAGGGTTCTCTAAACGTGGTAATAATGATTTACAAATTTGAATTTTAGTTGTTTCATCAGTTTCGTTTAATGCCATTTCCAATAGATATTTTGATTCTAAATTCTTCAAGTCCCATTGTTTACAAGTACTAGCGGCGCAACCACCAATTACACTATCGGAGTTTGTAGTGTTACTATTATGAGTTGATATAGATTCAATAAATTTAAATGGTGGTATCATTGATCTAACTTCCCAAATTCCATCAGATTGTGAAAAATATCCACATCCCCATATAATACCTGCTGTACCATTTTCCCAAAGTGATTGTTGTTTTGATTTGGTTAATTCAGTTGGTAATGTTGTTTTGCATAAAAATGCACCACATTTTGTATCATAGAAATATGCATTCTTTTCATATAACACAATGAATGCATTTTGATGCATTAATAGTTTAACATCACTACCAATACCACGTTTATTTCCAATTATCTTTAAATCAATTACAGCTACTAATTTAACGTTTAGCTTTTCTTTTTCACTACTTGATGGTTCACATGAAAATAATTTACCAGATTCTTCCAATACAATTAAATCTTGATAAAGTGGATTCTTGCAAAATGCCAATATATCTATTATACAATTATCATTAATTAATCCATTTTCACCACCTGTATTGACAACTGCTGCTGATACTTCAACTTTATCTATAATTTGTTCATTACTACCATGAATGTCACATGTTGATTTACTGGTACTACTACTATTGGTGGTATCAATATTATTACTTTTACTATTACTACTATTATTTTTTAAATATGTAATATTCCATAATTTATTTCTAAATGACCATAATAAAATGAAGGAAGAGGTGATGAACCAAATACCATGTTTTGAAGAAATGATTGAAGTAGAAGGTGATTTTATAAAGTTTTCCCAATCTTTTTTTATTTCATAAATTTCTAAACCAGTTATGACGAGATTACCAGGATACATTTCATCAATGAATTTATCTTTAATTGTTGTATGAGTTCTTTTAGTTTGTAAATCATTTGGTCTAATACTATTAAAATTTAATACACGACAATTTATAGCGTTAAATTGATTCATCCATGTAACTGCCATACCTTGAGATGATCCAAATACAGCTGCACTCGATATTGTGTTTTGTAAATCTTTTTCAATAGAGTATGGTGTAGTTGTAATTACATCTCTATTTACAAATGGTAAATAAATCTTTGCTATATATTTCCATTTATATTCACCAATATTCCATTCCCATATATGTAAATATCCATCTGCTTCAAATACAAATAATCTTAATGGTGAATTATCAATTACAACTGTTGATGATTTGTTATTTTTACTGCTACCTGCTTGTGATGATGATGAATTTAATAAAGAATTACTTGAAGTTGATGCAACGGAAGTAGTTGATACTGGAGCAATGAATTTTTCAAAACCAAATTTAACAATTGTCGAATTGAATGAACATGCCAACAATGGTAATGATTGAGTTGCAGGTGATAAAGGTGGTTGTAATAATTGTTTTTGTAATAATAATGATTGTATATTATTTGAAATTGATTCAGTTAATTGATGTGTTGCTACAGTTGCATCAAATAGACATATTGATTTACCATCCAATTGAAAATTAATTGCTATATGTCCCGATACAATTTGAACAGATTTTACACCCCATTCTTCAAAATCCTTTTTTCCCAATAATTGATTCAATATACTTCTTCCTCTAATATATCCATACTTTCTTGAATCAAAACTACTAAAATTAAATTCTGTCATATATATATATACGTGTACAAATATATCTATCTATAAAATAATCATATATTATAATTTTTTACAAAAATGCAAAAAAAAATCAAAAAAAAAATTAAAAAAAAAAAATAAAAAATAAAAATATCACATGAAATTTCTTTGTCTTTATTTTTAATAAAAAATAAGATTATTTTTACATTGTTATAAACAATCTAGATATAAATAACCAACACAATCATTTATATATTTATTTTTTTTTATTTTTTTTTTCCCTTTTTATAATTTTTTTTTCACCTTTTTTTCAATTTTTTTTTTTTTTTTTTGCGAATTGGTTTTTTTTTTAAATTCACCATTTTTTTTTTTTAGCACCAACATGTCAACAACAAATATAGATACTTTATTTTTCAAATGTTGGAGAAATATTTATATTAAAAAAATTATAGATCATCATGTATCATTATATGGTATACATTATCATACAAGAGAAATGGAACCAGAATTCTTGAAACAGTATGAATATAAAGATTATTTAAGATCAATTTATTTTGTTGATAAAGAAAATAAAGAATTTGACCCATTGGAATATTGTTCAGAAGGTTTACAATCAATTAAATTTAGTTATTATTTCAACAAGATAATCAATAATTCAGATCATTTAAAGAATCATAATTACAATAATAATATAACTTCAATTGAATTTGGTTATGATTTCAATCAACCTTTATACAACAGTAAAACAAAAGTAACAATGTTACCACATTCATTAGAAATACTTAAATTTGGTAGATTATATAATCAAGAATTTGAACCTGGTTGTAAGTATTACAAAACATATCATACCATACATGATTCATCATACTAATTATTATATAACACATGTGTAGGTTTTTCAAAATTAACAAAATTAGAATCAATTGAATTTGGATCAAAATTTAATAATAAAGGATTACCAATTAAAGTTGGAGTATTTCCAAAATCAGTTACATCAATTAAATTTGGACATGATCATTTTACTCATTTATATGTAGGAGTATTACCATCTGGATTGAAAAAGTTGGTATTTGGACAAAGTTTATTTCAAGATGTATCAGCAGAAAATGGAATATTACCAAAATCATTAACACATTTAGAGTTTTCACCATTGTATAAAGTTAAATTAGATTTCAAAATAATTTTTAAATTGACAAATTTGACAACATTAGTTTATCGAGGTCAATCAATTGATTTTGAAACACCAAATAATAGTTTTCCACCGTCATTATCAACATTACATTGTCAATGGCCAGCAAGTGTAAATAAAGAAACAGTTCAAACATTACCAGAATCAATTACATCATTTAATAATAATAATATAAATAGTGATATACCTACTTTAAAGTTACCAATAACAATTAAAAAACTATCGGTATATCATTTACTTACATTAGATTCATTTAGTGGTGGTAGTAATTCACAGTTGGAAAAAATGGAAATACATCTACCTCTTGATCACGAGCTCAATTTTAAAATTCCAAATGATATACCAACTTTTAAAACATTGAAAACAAATTATGATCATGGTCCATTGTTATTAAGTGATGGTCAAAATTCAATTATTCCAAATACAATTACAAAATTAACATTAACAGATTTTAATGAAGAAGATTTAAAAAATAATTCATTTCCAAGTTCGTTAACAAGTTTAAAATTGCAAAAGTATAATAGACAAATTGATATTGATTCATCATCAAAATGGTGGAGTAATTTAAAAAAGTTATCATTTGGTAATGCATTTAAGTTTGGTTTACCATTAGTCAATTTAACAAATTTAGAAGAGTTACAAGTACCTATATCCTACTACAAACATTTAAAACCAGAATACCTTTTAAATTTAAAGAAATTAATATTCTCAATTGAATCAAGTATCGTAATTAGTAGAGATGAATTTTGTAGTAAATTACCAATTGGTATAACCTATTTAGAATTACCAAATGGATTAGAATTTGATAAAGTACTAAATGAAGAAGATCAAGATCTTTCACTATTACCAAATTCAATTACAACATTAAATATTACAAATAATGCTTGTTCAAAATTATTAAATCCATTATTTCCTCTGCCAAATCATATTGAAAATTTAATTTCTTATAAAAATAATTATAAATTTTTAGATGATGTTACAAATATTAAACAATTTAGTAACCAATTAAAAGTAATAAATAAATATTTTTAAACAACGACAAAGTGTATTTCTTGATTGAATAGATCCATTTATAAATTTATCTACATTTTAAAATTATATATTAGTACAAGTGTGTGACTTTCGATTAACAATATAAAATCTAGTAGATTGTAATAATATAACATCTCATACCTTTATATATCATTATTGGTTTTTTATGATCATGAAAATGCAATTAATTTTGGTACTAAACCTGGTCTTGAAAATAATTGTAATGCTTTATTATATCAATAAAAATAATCAATAGAGAAAGAGAGATTATTGAAAAGTTGATGTTCTAATTTGATTGACCATGAATAAACAAATCTCAATGTCACCTATTTAAAACTAATTATTCATCTGACCAAAATTAATTTAATAGGTGATGTGATTAGGTGATAACGAGTTGTCAACAATATTATAAATTTTATTTAAAAATTTAAAAAATTTAAAAAAGTTTTATAGATTGATTGCATTTCATTACTATATTTATAAAATAATATTATAATATATAAAACAACAGTATTGAATTGTTTGAAATTCGAACAAAAAAAAATGATTTCGTTTTTTTTAAAGCGTAAAAAACTTTTTTTTTTTTTTTTATTTTTTTTTTTTTTCAATTTTTTTAATCATTTTTCTGATCATATTTTCATTTTTTGTCGTGTGTTTTAAAAAACTATCACTCATTGCACATTTACATTTTTATTTAATCAATCATTAATTTTGTGTACAATTTGTGTGTGTAATATAATAAAATATATATATATGTTTTTTTTAAAAAATGTACAGAATTGCAACAATTAAAAAAACAGGTCAACTTGGTAAATCAACAGGTAGTTTAATAGTTAGAAACTATTCATCAACATCAGACAATGGAAACAATGGAAACAATAATGGTGAAGTTAAAAAATCAAATAAAAGAGGTAAAGAAAGATTTTCAGAATTTGTAGATGATGATGAAGTTGTAATTGATTATAGAAAAGTTGTAGAAAAGAAACAAGTTGTCAACGAACAAGCACAAGATTTTGATAAAATGTTGGCAAATCTTTCAATGAAGGAATTAAAGTTGATGAGATTTCGTGATAATCCAGAAACATTTGATTTATTTAAAAGACAACATTTCAATATCAATGATGCTTTCAATATGCCAGTCACAACTAAAAGTTTAATTGAAAAACAAAATCAAAAATTAAATCAAGAATTTAAAGATTCACAATTCAAAACTCAAAAAATTACATTTAATAAATTATCTCAAGTTAAATCTGATCATATTGCAAATGAATTAAATAAATTTAAAGATCAGTAAGTAGTCAGACAATATACATATTATAACCACCATATAATATATACTAATTGTTAATAATTACTTATCATTGTAGATTTGAAAAACCATTACTTGAAGTTTATAATGAAGTTACAAATCAATCAAATTTATTATATAGAACAAAAAGAGCAGAAGAAAGATTAATTAAAAAGAAATTTGATAAAAAGAATAAAACATATCAATTAAATAGTTTGGAAAGACATTATCGTGATATTGTTCAAGTTAGAAATGCATTGGATTTTAGAGGTAAAACAGTATTGTCAACAAATGATGAAGAAGATGCATGGCAAAGAATATTGGAGAGAACAGAGATTTCAGATCCACACAATTTATCAAGACTTCATATGATGGATGAATATAATGATTTAGGTTACCAAACAGAATTATCAGAAGATTATATTAATCAATTATCAGTTGTACCATTTGATTTTGCAAATCCAGCATCATACGCTTCATTGGTTAACCTTTTAGAACAAATTAATACTGTTGATCAATATCGTCATCCAAAAGAATTGGCTCAATTATTATTGAATAAGAAATTATTACAATTAAATGAAATTGCTCCAAACAGCCAAGATTTTAAACAATTGGAAAACGAAATTTGCAATGATATTGAAGCAGACAATTACATTGAAACATTGGTTGAATCTGGTAAAGTACCAACTGTACCTGAATTCAGTGAAGAAGATTTTTCACGTCTATCAAAAGATGAACTCAATGAATTAAGAATTGTTAAATTGGCCGCTAAACGTTTACAAGAATACCAAGATGCCAAAGAAAACGTTGATTTCTATGAAAATCCAACAAATGAAAATTTAATCAAAAATGTTGAATTTTTAGCCTCAATGAATAAACCAAGTGTTGCAAATTCAAGATCCACTGCTCAATTATTACATGTTGGTGATATCTCTTTGAAAGCTGGTTCAAGACCATTAACTGAAGAAGAAATCGTTGATTTACTTCCATACGATGAAGAAGTTGTTGAAGATCCTGAAGATATCGTTGAAGTTTCCCTTGAAGATAATATTAAAAATCAATATGGTGAAGAAGAAATTCAAATTAAAACTGCAATCAATAGAGAATTCTTTAATGAAAAAGGTCAATTTATTTTTGATCAAGAAGCAACACCAGCAGTTGAAGGTGAACAAGTTAATACAGAAGCAACAGCAACCACTACAACAATTACTACTGGTACTACTAAATCAACTCCACCAACATTATTATTTAATGAAATTTCAAATGAAGAAATTGATCAAGAAATTGTAAGACAACTTAAAGTGGATCAAAAAGAAATACAGTATGCAAGAGAACAAGCAGAATTAGAATTGGAAGATAGAGATAACAATCCTAATGATACATGGAATCAAAGAGCAGTACCAAGTAAATTACCAGATTTTGATGCACTTTCAGCTCGTATTAGAAAACGTGAAGAAGATTCATTAAATGCAATTGCAGAAAGATTTGTAGATCAAGAAGTAAATGAAAAGACAGCACATGATGTATTGGATCAAATTTATGAATCATATAAATCAAATAACTTGTTCTCTCCAGATGTAATTGAACATGATAAAAATACAATTAGAGAAGCAAATGGTGATGTTGCAATTCCAGATTCAATGTATTTCGAATATGATACTACATTTGGTGATTTGGTTGACAGAGATGTACTATTTAAAATGCCATTAAAAGATACTGATCTTGTTAGAGTTCTCACTCATCAACTCACTGAATCTGGTTTATTAAAACAAGAAAAAGTATTAAAATATACTCCTGATGATATGCCTGTTTCAAAAGAATTGGTTGATTCACTTCCAGAAGCTTTTCCAAATTTTGTTTCAGAAATTATTGATAATCCATTAGAATCAACAGATTTAAATGTAAATCGTTTATATTTAGAAGAAGAAGATGCTGATGGTAAAGTAGATCAAGTAGTTGGTGAAGAATCAAACAAATCTGATGCAACAGAATTTGATGAATTAAAGCAATTAACAGAAGAACAAGAGGAATCTGAAGAACAAGAAGAATCTGATGAAGAAGAAATTATAATTAAAAGAAATGAAGGTGGCCATGAAGAAATTTATGATGAAAGACGTGTTTATATAAATCTTAAACCAGTTGTTAAAGATGAAGGTGTTATTACAATTCCAACTATATTTAAGAAAAAGACTAATCCAGAACCATTGGATGAAGTTGAATCAAATGATGGATGGTTAATGGGTAAACCATTTGATATGTTGGATTATCGTTTAGCAGGTCAACCAAATAAATTACCAATTGATGAAGAACAACAAGAAAATGAAGATGAAGTTGATATGGAAGAACCATCACCAATCATTGAAGAATTGGTTGAAGAAGAAGATGAAGATTTTAAAGATTTAACACCAGGTATCGATCAAGAACCAGATTTATTCGAAGAAACAGATTTATATCATTATCTCCAAGAAGGTGGTTCACAAGAATGGTTTAGACCAGAAAAAATCAATGACAGTGATATCGCATTACTTGAACGTCGTCAAACATGGTATCCAAATCCAAGACAACACATTAGTACATATCCATTTGAATTTGTTTCAACTCATAACACTACAGATCAAACTAAACATGATTCATGGGTAAATAGAAAAGCTGTTTTAAAAGTAAATGTTTCTGCATTCAATTTACCAGAAACTGTTGAATCAAGATTAGCTGAATTAACCGCTGCAAGATACGATGCTAGAAAGAGAGTTTTAACACTTGTTGCCGACAATCATAAAACATTACCAGAAAATAAATATGAAGTTAAAAGACTTTTCAACGAGTTACTCCACGAAGCAAATTTAGCTGATCCAAATTTCGTTTCCGCTCGTACAGACAATTATAAACCATCTCCACCACCATCATTCACTCCTTCATCAGCCGCTAAATCACAAGAAAAATTCACAATTTATCGTTTACAAGGTTTCCCAATTTTAAATACTCAACAAAAACAACATCTTGAACTTTATTCTTACATAAAATCACAATTAGAATAAAATAATAAAATAATTAATAATCAATAAATAATAATCAATAATATATATATAAAAAATAAAAAGTAATAATAAATAAATAAATAAGTTTTAATTATAATTTGTTTTTTTTGTTGTTTTGTTTATTTATTCTTTTTTTTATTATTTTTTTCGAATTTTTATACAAGTTAATTATTTATCAATACATGATTATCTTATTTATCTTTGATTTGGAGTTGATTGTTGTGGTGGTGTATTATTTGATAAATATGGAACTTGATGAGATGAAGATGATGTTGATGATGTTGATGATGTTGGTGAAATGTTACTACTGTTATTATTGTTGTTTGGAGATGATGGATTTAATTGTTGTTTAATTGGACTGTTATTACCGGAATTACTAGATAATGAAGATTGAGGTGAAGGTATTGGAGTACCCAATAAGTTACCAGCGATATTTTGTCTAAATGTTGAATTTTTAGAAGCAGCTTCTGCAATTGCACTCATGATCATTGGATTTTGTAAATTCATTCCAGCTGGTAAAATACCTTGAGGTAAAGGTGAATTTAATCCTGGTGGTAATATTGAATTAAGGAATTGATCAGCTACACCAGATGGACTATTTGCACCTGTAGTTGAACCTGGTGCACCTTTTGGAAATGAAAATGAAACTGCTTGAGTAACGAAATTTCTAAGATACAACAATTGTTCACGAATTAATTTGTTTTCTGAATTTAACAATTCAACACGTGCTCTAAATTCAGAATTTGTGCCGGTTAAATCTGATACTTTCTTTTCTAAATCTTGAATATATGCTTTTTGTCTTTGTCTAAATAATTGTGCAGCTTCTCTATTTTTAACTAATCTTCTTTGTCTCTTTTGATGTCTTTCTTCATCCATATTGAATCCAACATCTGTAGTTGGAATTAATGTTGTACCACCATTTTCACCTTTAACAGGAGTTGAACTAATGAATTTTCTTTTCTTTATTGTTTTATCTTCTTCTTTTTTAACACCATTCTTTCCATTGTTATTGTTATTATTATTACTAGCAGATAATTGATTATTTGAATTTGTAATATTATTATTTAAATTATTAATTTGGTTATTTATATTTAATTGATTTGAATTTAAATTATTATTATTAGTTGCTGATGTTAAATTGTTATTGTTTGGTGGAATTGGTATTAATTGATTTGGATGAATTGGTTGTTTAAAATTATTCATTTTATTTGAAGATGGTACATTTAACATTGATTGAGATGGTATACCAAATGGAACATCAAATATTGATTCTGGTACAATATTATAATGATTTTGTTTAATTGGTTCACTAAGAAAATCAACTTTTTTATTTTGATCTGAATTTGGTACAATACCACTAGATGAATAAATATCTTCCATTGGATTTTTCATTTGATAAAATTGATTATTATTATTATTATTATTATTATTATGATTGTTATGATGATTATTTTGAACCAAATTATTATTATTGTTATTATTATTTACATGATTATCATTATGATTGTGATGTTCATTTTCTTTTTCAGGTTGTAAATAAATTGAAAATAATTGTTCTTCTTGATTATTATTTGTATTATTAATATAAACTTGTTGACCATTATGTGAAGAATTGTTATTTGAATTATTATTATGGTTATTATGATTATGATTGTTGTTATGATTATGATTATTATTATTATAAATTAAATTATTTGATTGTTGTTTTGATTGCATTTGTTGTTGGAAATTATTAAAAACATTACCACTGTTGTTATTACTATTATTGTTGTTATTTTTTTTAAATTTATTAGGACTATCAGGTACTATACTTGATGCGAAATCCAATCCAAGATCTTGGTTTTGGAATAAATTATAAATTGAATCACCTTCAATAAGACTCATTTTTTTATTTGTTTATGGGATTGGTTGAAATATTAATTATTATTATTAATATTTTATAAAGTTGTAGATAATTAAATTTTAATGGTTGATACTCGAAAAGTAGTACTATTTTTGTTGTTTTTTGTTTTTTGTAAAATTATAATCGTTGTACGAATTAAATTTAAGGAGTTATTATTATTTTTATTGTTGTTGTTGATGAGGAATTATTATTATTCTGTATATTTTAGTAAAAAAAGAATATATTAGTGTATTGGAAATATATTATAATTAGTAAATTATAAAGTATCAAAAAAACACACATAAACAGCAAACACAAATATATATAATTATTTAATAAAGTATTACTATTACTACTACAATTAGTTATTACTATTAAGATTCAGAATTATTATTTTAATTGTATACTGAATTAATACAATGTATTATTAATTGTTGTTTTTTTATAATTTTTATATATATTGGATGTTGTGGATTTATTTTAATAAATAATTATTATTTAATTATAAAATTAATTTTAAATAAAATTATCTATAGGTAGTAAAACAAAATCGATGACTAATAATTTGTAATAAAAAAGTTTAGAAACTTTCATACCATTTAAAAGATTATTTGATTTTAAAGAAAAAAAAAAAAAAAAACCAAACCAAACCAAACCACAAAAACAATGAATAAATAAGTTTATGGTTATTATTATAATTATTATTTAGATTATATGGTATATAAATGTGGGTTGCAAAATAAATAAATAAATATATATAGTGGATAGTATGAAAATTAAAAAAAAAAAAATTAAAATAACAATACTTTTTTTTTTTTTTCTATTTTTTTTTGAGAGGATTTTTTTAGATATTTAGTTATATTATTATTATTATTATTATTATTATTATGAATATGGATAAAATATACTGAGTGAAAGTTACTGAATTATTAAAAGAGAAGGTTGGTTTATAATTTATTGCAATCAAAATTGTTGATGATTATTTGTAATTTTGTTTTTTTTTTTTTTTTGATGTTTTTTATTTAAATTAAAACAAATAAATAAAATAAATAAAATAAAATAAAATAAAATAAATGTTAACAAGTTAAATAAAAGATAAATTATCAATGAATTATTGTTGAGGTGTATATATAATTTTAAATAAAATAAAATTATTTTTGTGTGAGTGTGGGTGTTGTTTTAAAATTGGGTGTATGTGTGAGTGTGTTGTGGTGTGGTATATTGTGATTTTAAATAAGTCATTGTGACATTGTTGACTATATGTGTGTTGTGTGTCTGTGTTTGTTTAGGGAGAGTGGTTGTGTGGTTTAAATTTGAATGAAAATATATTTGAGGGTGAGTGTGATTGATCTGCGATATTTTCTATTTAATTTTAATAATGAATAAAATAAACAAGAGAAAGAATTATACACACATAACTACTAACCACACTATTTTTTTTTTAAAAAAATAATATTGGTATATGGGTGATTGTGAAAGTGTTATAAACCATTCTATTTAATAATATATTAAGAACGACAGATTGGGAAATAAATAAAAAACGACTGAAAACATATAAAATCATTAAAATATTTTAAATATATACAATGACTTTGAAATTTCAACAACAAACACAAACATTACAGATTATTATAACAACATAAAAAAAAAATAAAAAAAAAACAGATAAAAAGACACCAACAGACATACACTATATTAACGTCACATAATAATCCTTACCTTTTTTAATATATATAAAGAAATTTAAATTAATAAACAACTATTCTAATATTTTTATGTTGTAATAAAATTATCTTTTCTTTTTTTTTGTTTTTTTTTTTTTATGACCGTTGAAAATAAATAAATAATTTAAATAGTTGTGTGTGAGTTGGTATATACAAATAATAGTTGTTGATAAAGTTGTAAAATGTTATTTATATAAACTATTTTAATTATTATTATTTACTACTATTTAATTATTATTTAAATATTTACTACAACCTAATAGTTTTTTAAGAAAAAAAGAAAAGAGAAAAAAAAAGATTAAAAGTTTTTAAAGTAGAAATAGTTTTTTTTTTAGTTAAAAAAATATATATTTTCATACAATCTAAGTTTTTTTTTTTTTTATATATAACCACACACTTTCTTGATTTTCCATTTTTTTGTTTTTTTCTATCGGTGATATATATTTTTAAATTCACTTTTAAACATTTTGTGTTTTAAAATGTTGTCCCAAATCAAACACCTATAAATTTTAAATTCATATGACTTTTAATTTCTATATCAATAATAAATACAACAACACGATATTTTAAAAAACTAACACACCTTTTAATTTTATTTTTATTTTATTTTATTTTATTATTTTTAAAAATAAATATTTTTTGACCACACACTTTTTCCACTTGAAAATTTATGTTTTGTGTGAATATATGTCTTGAGTTGTAATAAAATAATTATACTCGTTTTTAATTTTTTTTTTAATATGAAGCCAAAAAATTTTTGCATTAATTTTATTTTACACACCTTCTCCTTAAAATTTATTTTATTTATAACTATTTAACTATATTCCTTTATAATAATAATAAATAAAAACTATATATATAACTATTATTCATTTTTTTAGGATATGGAATTTATTTAAAAATCAATTTTCAAACAAAATTTTATAAAAAATAAAAAAATTAAACATTTGCAATCATTTTATAAAATTTAAAAAAAAAACAAAAAAAACAAAAAAACTTAAACACATATTTCTATAATAATAATATATAAATAAACAGTACAAAATACATATACACATATACATATATAAATAATATAATAATGTCATCTGTACCATTTATACCAAAAAGTATTGATGATATTAATGCAATATTAGTAACGATATCATCATCATTATCACTATTTGGTTGTTTATTTATATTATGTATATATATTTATTATAAAGAGTTGCGAGAATTTCAGTTAAAGTTAATATTTATAATGACAATAAACGATTTAATAATATCAATAATATTTTTAATTGCAACTCATGTAAGACCGAAATTCTTTGATACACTCACCGATACATTTACGTTTCTATGCAATTTTCCAGATTCAATATTACATTATTTATTTTTAGCAAGTTTCTTTTGGGAAGTTTGTATTGCACATACTTTAATTCAAGGTATGTTAAAATTATCACACAAATATATAGTATAATGTTACTAATTAATATATGCTTGGATGGTTTTATTTGTTTATAACTGTACAGTTATAAAATATAATAATGAAAGAGTAGAAGAAAATTATAAAAAATATCATATATTTTCATGGGGATTATCAGCAATTATAGTGATTGCATTATTTTGTTTAAGAAGTTATAGAAAAACAAATTGCCATTCAGATTCAATATTTCCACATTTATTGTTTTTTATACCAATGTTATTAACATGGATTTATAATATGGTAGTTTGTATATTATTGGCAAAAACATTTAAAGATCAATCAATGAATTTTGTTGATAATACTGCAATGAATGCAAATTCAATTTATTATATAAATTTCAATAATAATAATAGTATTGATAATTCAAATATAATTATAAATAATGCTGTAATAAATAATGATATTATAAATAGTAGTAACGATCAACTACAACCATTATCATTACAACAACAACAATCACACCAATCATCATCACCAAATTCAAACAACAATTGTAATAATAATAACAAAACACCAAATATAGTATGGACATCAATATTCTTTTTATTTTCATTTGGTTTCATTTGGAGTTGGAGTTTATTGGTTATAATATTAAAATATTTACAAATGGATATTACATATGTTTTAATGGCATCATATTTCTTTATACCACTTCAAGGATTCATGAATTCATTATGTTACGGTATAAACGATCGTTTAAGAGCAAATTTAAAAAAGAGTGGTAAAAAAGCAATTTACAAAATTAAAAAGTTATTACATCTAGATCAAATTCATACAAAGAAATCAATGGAAGAAAGCCAATTACTATTTGATTATGAAAGAGAAGATGAAGATATTGGTGATGATTATCATTATCCAGTACCTGAACAACCAATTTTAATTAATTAAAATCAATTTAACCAACAACATATATGTATTACTAGTAGTAAATATCCAATTATATTAAAATTAAAATAAAAACACAACATAATTTGTAACGCGCTTTGTTTCAATGTTCTTTGTATATATCATCAACCAAACCAATCTACAGATTGTTGTAATTTTTTCAAAATTTATTTATAATTTTTTTTTTTTTTTATGAAAATTAATTTTTACAAAAATTAACGAAAAATAAAAAAAACGAAAGAAATATTTTTTTTTTTCAAATTTTCATTGTTGATTGTTATAAAATATGGATAAAGTTAATTTTAGTATAGATCAATTATTGGAGGAAACTTCAAAATTGATTCCAATGGGTATCATTACAAAACAAGAATGTAAAGATATTATGAAAAAAAGAGAATACCATGAAATTAAAATTTACAATAGAAATTCACACAAATCTGATTTCTTGACATATATCAAATATGAATTAGAATTAGATCGTTTATTTCATGAAAGAGGTCAAGCAAAAAGTATGTTTATATATCAATACTGTATTCATATATGTATTACTGTATAACTAATTCTTTCTTATTATTATTGTTTTATTTAGATATTGAATTTGATTTTCGTATTAGATCAGCATTAAGACATGCATTAATTTTATTTGGTAGTGCAACAAAGAAATTCCCAAGAGATGAATCATTATGGATTAATTCATTAAATATTAGGATGAAAAGAGCAAGTAAAGAAGGTACAGGTAGATTATTCTCAATTGCACTCCAAAATATACCAAGATCACCAAAACTTTGGAAATTAGCAGCAACATTTGAATTTGAAGTAAATAAGAATATTCAAAATGCTAGAAATTTAATTCAAGCTGGTATTCAATTCAACAAAACCGATAAAACATTATGGCATTATTTCTTTTTAATGGAATTAACTTATATTTCATTATTACATAACGATATTACTTTTATGGATGTATGTATACGAAAATAGTAGTTAGTATATGTTTATTGGTAATAATAGTATTATTTATATATACTAATTGTTTTTTTTGCATCTTACAGGAAACAAAAAAAAGTATTGAAGATGATGAAAAATCAAGTATTAAATTAAACATTGAAAATTTAAGAAAAGTTGAAAAGATTGAACAAGATGAATATATTACATTTGGTAAAGATATTTTAAATGCAGCAAAATTAAAACAATCAACATTGATTAGAGGTCAAATCGCTCAAATAGTTTATAGAAATGCAATTAAAACAATTGATGCAGATTTTGATTTTAGAAAACAATTTTATAAAATTGCTTCAAAATTTATGGATATTGGTAAAGATGAATCAAATAAAATTGGTGCAGGTGAATCACTTCAAACTGAAATTGTAAATTCAATTGTTAAAGATTTTGAAAAGAATGATAAAACTTATTTATTCCTTGCTTCAATTGAACAATCAAAACAACCTGAATCAAATTCACTACCAACTAGATTATCAAATTCAACTAAAATACTTAATCAAGGTTTATCAGTATGTATATATTTAATAATATTATAATAGTTGTATATATACTAATTAAATCTTTTTACAGGTTATAAAAAATGAAAACTTTTTATTCAAATTTATAGATTTTATTAGAGAAACAATTGTTGGAATTAAATTAAAAGAAGTTGGTATAATGGAAAAGATTAAAGAAATTTTATTAAATGCATATAAATATTCAATTGATCAATCAATATTAAAAGAAAGTGGATATCAATATTACATTGAATTGTTATTGGAATTAGGTTTATTAAATGACGCTATTAAAGTATCTGAAGATGCTGTTAAACAATTTAAACATTCAAGTCAACTTTGGAATCAAAGAATTAATTTATTAATTAAAAATTCAATGGTTTTAAATTTATTCAATAATGCTTCAATACCATCAACAAACGAATATAATAATATTGAAAAATGTTTTGAAATGGCTGTTAAATTTAGTTCAACCACCACAGCATCAACTACCACAGCATCAATAGTAACATCAAATTTATTTATTGAATATTTTAAATATCAAGTTGTTTTCAAATTTGATAAAGATTATAAAAAGATTATCGATCTATTTGAAAAATTATTTAGACAATTAGATGGTAATGTTCAAGTTCAAACTTCACTCAAAAACTTCCTTTTAGATTATACATTCTTAAATTTGCCAAAAGATAAATTAAAACCAGTTTATCAATTGTATGTATAATAATAGTATAGTAATCATATTAAACCATATACTAACTACTGTTACTACATACAGATGTTTCCAATATTTACCAATTGAAAAAGATTTCTATCAAAAATGTATTTTATATGAAGAAGAAAGAATTGACAAAAATGTAAACAATATTAGATCACTCTATGAAACATGTCTTTCAATGAAATCTGTTGGTCCTAAAGATGTTGAAGTTTGGTTAAATTATAGAAATTTTGAATTAAATGTTGTTGGTGATATTGAAAGAGCAAATACAATTGCAATTAGAGGTAAAAAATCACTTGAAGATCCTTTACCTTTTATTTCTCAATTATAAAATGAAAAGAAACACAAAAAACACATACTAAAACAAAATTACAAAACAAACTAAAACAAAATTAAATAAAAAAAAAAGAAGATAATTATATATATATACAAGGGTTGTGTGTTTTGTTTTATTATTATCATCACTATTACTATTAACTACTATTAATTATCAAGTGAAGCAGAAAGACCAACTAATGTTGAAATGTCATCAACTTTTGTTTTAACTTTTTCAAGTGCAATTGCTTTTTGTTTTTCTAAATCTGTTGTTTGTTTTTTAAGTTTGGTATTCTCTTTTAATAACTGTAAAACAAATACAAAGATATTGATTAGTATATAATTACATATACATGTATTAATATCTTAATATTTAATTACATTTTGATAAATTGCTAATAATCTATCTTTCTCTAAAAGTTTTATATCTGTTATTTTTGATTTTATTTGTTCTTCTGGATCAACTACACTTGAGGGTGGACATCTTTTTGAATTTTGTAAGTTTGGTTGTTCTAAAAGTATTTGTTCTAATTCACTTAATCTATTTGAAACTTGTCTTTCTTGACATATTGATTGAAAATCACTCTATAATATATTATTTATGTTATTATTAATGAACATCATGTGGTATATATGTGGTGATTACTTACTTTTATTTTATCAGATAAAGTTTGAAATACATTTGTATATAAATAAGATAAAATTGATTTTGTATTTAAATTTGTTTCATTTAACTTTTCATAACATTCATAAAACTTTTGAAATGGTATCTCTGATAATGATTTCTCTAATACTAATTCGTGAAATATACAAAGTTTGATCATTTTAATGCCATTATTTTCATCTGTTAAAAACCTTTTAATTTCTTCTTCACTAATATCATAATTTAGTGTTGCATCATTATTACCATTGTAATTAATATTCATTGTTCCTGTTTCTATATAGTTGTTGTTCGTTGCGTGTCTGCTAAACGTTCATCATAAAATTGAGAAAAAAAAAAATTAAAAAAATATAAAAAACTAAAATGAAAAAAAGCGCTTAAAATTTAATTTACAATAATGAGACATTAATCATTTATTATTAATTGCAAAATAAAAAGTAGACTTTAGTTCTTCTTATAATCTATACAAAAAACAAAGTATCAAAGAATAATGTTTTTGGTTGATTTGATAATGGTACTCTGCAATACATTAACGAATATACAATAACTTTCTAATGCATATGCACCTGGTAACAATAATAAACTTTTTAACAATAAATTCTATATAAAAAAAGAATTATTAATTATTGGTTAATTGATATGAATACAATGAAAAAAATAAGAGCTAACCAAACAATCTTTTTAATACATACACCAAATATACCCCTATTAGGATAACTATTAACTACTCTATCAAATGAAGCTTTATCTGGATTTGTTACCAACTAACAGAAACCAATTATAAGTATTGTACTACCTGCACCCTTTTGCTTTATTTTATTTTATTTTTTTCTATAACCAAACCAATTTTTTACAATATAAAAAAATAAAATTGAAAAAACATTTATTATTTAAATTTTCGAAAAAATGACAGATCGTTATAGAAATAAAGATAACAATGGAGGAGATGTAGAAGAAGGAATGATTGGTCAAGAAAGTTATGACGATATTAGAGAAAGAAATAAACAAAGGGAAATTGAAAGAATAGAAAGAGAAAAAGAAAAAGAAAATCAAAGATATAATAAAAGAGATTTCGATAGAAGAGACAATGGTAGAGACACTAGAGATTATAGAGATAGTGGCAGAGACAATAGAGATTATAGGGATAACAGAGACAGTGGTAGAGATAATAGAGATAGAAGAGATATAAGAGAGAGTGGTAGAGACGGTGGTAGAGATAATAGAGATAGCAGAGACAGAGATAGAAGAGATAATAAAAGGTCATCATCAAGATCAAGATCAAGATCAAGAAGTAGAGATAGAAAAAGAATTAGAGAAAGTAGTAGATCAAGAAGTAGAGATCGTGACCAATCAAATAGAAAAGATAATAAACCAAAATCAGTTTCAACTACAAATAAATCAAATGATAATAAATCAACTACAAATAAATCAAAAGATAATAAATCAACGCCAACAAAAACAAATAATAAAAAGAAACAACCACAAAAAGATGGTAAAACAGGTGATGGTGAAAATGAAAATGAAGATGATCAAGAAGATGATTCTGAAGAAGATGATGGATTAGATCCTGAAACAAGGGAAATGATGAAAAGAATGGGTATGCCTGTTAGTTTCTCCTCAACAAAAGGTAAAAAAGTTGAAGGTAATTCACAAGGAGGTGTTAAAGTTCAATTTACAAGAGAATATAGGCAATTTATGAATAAAAGGTAATGTGATATAAATCTATAAAACATAAATACACATAAAAACATATGTACTAACTTTTTTTGTGTTAATATAGTTTTAGAAAAAGAGATCAAAAATAATAATATAATAATACCACACACACACACACTATCTCTATATTTGTACAAAGAAAAAAAAATAATAAACCATTTTATAATAAAAATGTAACATTCTAAATATAGACCAACACCAAAATTTTGGTTTGTATTAATATAAATTACAATTCTTTTAAAAAAAATATCCGATCATAATTTCGCATTGTGTAGTGCGATTTTCATTGATTTAATATATTAAATTAATGACAAAGATATGAAATTGTGTACATCATATGAAATTACAATAAACTAAATCACAAAAAATCAAAAAAAATAAAAATTTTTTTTTTTTTTTAATTATAAAATTTTTTCATTTTTACAAAAATTACACAAACATAGATACATACACAATATAACAGTTAATTTAGTAGTAGTTGGTAGTAGTTGTTTGATATAATATAGTGGTTGTTTTAACTTAATATAACCATACAATTACACTCCATATACAATATACAATATCAAATATCATTTAAATCAAAAAAATAAATTTAATCGCAACACATTCCAAATTTAATCACCATAATAGATATTTTTAATATATTATATTAAAAATCTGTTTTTGTGTTTGTTTTTATTCAAAATTATTTATATATATACAATTATTATTATTTAAACAAACAATCCATTTTATTTTTTATTATCATTTTATTTATTCAAATCAAAACGCACATAATTCTGTTTTTTTGTTAAAATATTTTATTTTTTTTTAATTTCTAAAAATTGTGTAGCGAACTTTTTATAGGATTACTTTTTTTAGAAAATTTTGTAAAATTCTAAAAATATCTCACTAAATAATTTTTTTTTTTACTTTTTTTTCATTTAACATCAACCCCTTAAAAAAAAGTATATTAAAAAGTATGTATATAATTAATTAATATTATAAAGGCCTTCACCAAGCATTTAATTTTATTTTTTATTCAATTTGTTTAAAAAAAATAAAATAAAATAAAAAAACAAAATAAAACATAACAATTCATATCCGCACATAAACATAGTTTTATATAAAAAAATATTCACACATAAATAAAGTTTTTTTTTAATTATCCTATTATATACAAACAATAAATAAAAATATTTATACATTCAAAAAAAACACACACTAACTCTCAATATAATAAAATAGATTTTTTAGCGAACATTATTATTTTTTTCAAATTTACTACCACTACCGCACATACTATCACTCTATATTTCATTTATTGATAATTAAAATTAGTAAAAATAGTGTACAAAAAACAAACACACAAAAAACACACTCTCTCACCCACATAATTTATTTTAATTTTTTTTTTTTCTCTATTTTTTTTTTTAATTTTTTTAGATAAAAACCAATATTATACATATACAAATACATATATATAAAATAAATAAAGGAAAAAAAAAAAAAAAAAGCAACACACACAACTACTCATCATCAAATACACAAAATATTCAAAATACAATCAATTTCCTGATTTTTAGAAATGACAAATAATATATCACATAATCAAAAAGCAACAGAAAAAGTTGAAACAGATATGAACAACACAAACAGTGGTAATATAACAAGAAAAAGAAGAGGAGCAATTAGTAGTGAACCAATGGGTGATCAAACTAGTCAAACAACAGTACCAGTAATACCAAAAACCATTGAAACACAACAACGTTTAGAACAAGCACTCTCAAGTAATATCATGTTTAATCATTTGGACGAAGAAGAAAGAAATATTGTATTTTTAGCGATGGATGAAGTCATATATAAAGCAGGTCAAGTAATTATTAGACAAGGTGATGAAGGTGATCAATTTTATGTTATTGACCAAGGTATATGTGATATTTATGTAAAACCCAAATCAAATAATCCAAATCAACAAGATTTACCACCATCTTTAGTTATGGAAGTTTCTGACGGTTGTAGTTTTGGTGAATTAGCTTTAATTTATGGTTGTCCAAGAGCTGCAACTGTAATTGTAAGATAATAATTTTAGTTATTAATGACCATATATAAAGATAGTGTATCATATATTAACAAAATGTGTATTTTTTTTTACAGGCAAGAACTGATGTTAGATTATGGGCATTAAATGGAATTACATATAAACGTATATTAATGGATCAAACAATTAGAAAAAGAAAATTGTATGAAGAATTTTTAGAAAAAGTATCAATACTTAGTTCAATTGATAAATATGAAAGAGTATCATTAGCAGATGCATTGGAACCAATTTCATTTCAAGATGGTGAAGTAATTGTTCGTCAAGGTGAACCAGGTGATAAATTTTACATTATTGTTGAAGGTAAAGTTGTAGTTACTCAAGAAACAACACCTGGTGATCCATCTACATCTTCAGTAGTTGCTGAATTATATACATCTGATTATTTTGGTGAAATTGCATTACTTACTGATAGACCAAGAGCTGCAACCGTAACTTCAAAAGGTTATACAAAATGTGTTTTCATGGATAGACAAAGATTTAATCGTTTATTAGGACCACGTGAAAGTATGTTTAAAAAAATTGATTAATAATATCAAATAATATCAAATAATAATAATAATAATAATAATATCAAATACAACAATAATAGTAATAATGTAAATACAATAACAAAATCAATTCATTCTTTTTAAAAATAGAACAAACAATAATATTAAAAAAAAAAAAAAAAAAAAAATTAAATCTTGTAAAAACCACTAAACTAATAAACCCTTAAATAGAGAATAAAATATTCTATTTGTAATCATTAAGTATATATATTGTAAAGTATATTATTTATTTATTTTATTTATTATTTATTAAATTTAATTTTTGAAATTTCTTTAATTAATAATTGATTTAATAATGGTAAAGAAGATTTAATATCAAATGAAATATTACCATCTTTTTCTTTTACCAACATTGCAATATGATGAGATTGAATTGTTTTAGCATAGAATGAAGCAGTTTGACCATTTGGATGAGCTTGAACAACTTCAATGGAAAGACATGATGATAATTGTTCAATTACATTTGACATTGTAGCAGATTGACCATTGACTTTTGTTGAATCCATTGCACTGATTTGACCAGATTTTTGAAGTATTTCAGCAAATTTATCTTTTGGTAATTTTGTTGAAACAATGAAAAATGAAATTGGTAATTCAATGGTAAACAATTGAACAATGGATGGATCTGAAGATGGTGTTGCATTTAATGTAAATTGTAATTCACCACAACAAATATTATTAATTGATAATAATTCTGTATGAGTTGTAATTGTATCTGCTTCCAATATACCAATTTCACCACTATTTTTAATTTTTGTTATATCACCTGCTACTTTTCCATTATTAACAACAATTGATACATCTGACATATCTTCATCTGTTTTATTTTGTAATTTAATTGTAATCTTTACTTGATTATCCAATTCATTACCAACAGCGGTAGTTTGAACAACTTTAACTAAATCATATGATAATTTGAAATTTGAATCATCAATAATTGTTTTTGAAACTTTTCTAATAATTGGTACTACTACAGGTACGACAACTGGTGCAATTGTTGATTTTGTTGGCGTAGTTGCAGCTGGTTTTTTACTTAATTTTTTACCAGTTGGAGTTGATGGTGTACCTGGAACTGCTTTTTTACTTGATTTCTTTGGTTGAATTTCAGGTGAAGTTACTTCTGAATAATTTGAAGCTAGTGGAGGTGATTTTTGTAAATTTGCAGCATTGTTTTTTGCATTCTTTTTAGCTAATAATTCCATTTCTTTTTCTTTTTCTCTAATTACATCAGTACGATGTCTAGAAGTATGTAATACATCACTTGCAGTTAATGGTTCAGAAAGATTAATATTTGATAATGCATCATTTTTATATTTATCTTTTTCTTCTTCAGAATCTGAATCTTTTGCACCTTCTGGCATTTCAGTAGTTGTATCAACACTGTAATGTTTTTTAACTTGTTTTTTACCACCAACTGGTTTCTTGGTTGTTGTTGTACCAACATGAAGATGACCTAAATCATTTGTTAATTGAACAACTGGAATATTATCAGAATCATTTAATTTCTTTGAAACTTTACCACCCAACATGTATGGATTTGATGCTTGTTTTCTTAATCTTTCTTCTTTTTGTCTTTGAATATCAACTGGACGACCAATGAAATTGGATGATTGACTAGAATGTGAACTATTGGTTTCATCATCTGAATCATCATGATGTTTTCTTGATTTTTTACCACTACCACCATTTACACTATTATTAAAAATATCATCATCTTCTTCATCTTCATTTTGTGGTTCTTGATATTTTTGATCATTAATCCATTCATCTAAATCTAAACCTTCTGGTACAGGTACTTTTCTTTGAGCTTTTGGACCAACTGGATTTAATTGTTCAGTGAACAATGAGATCAATTCTTTACTAATATTATTACCTTGATCACGAGTAACCGAATAAAATGATAAAATTTCATTTACAAGACAAGCACGTTCTTGAACATTCAAATAGATTGAATGAGTGAATACTGATAATCTAGATTTAATTACCAATAAACATTGTTCAACAGTATCAAGAGTGATTTCTTCATAATCTGGTTGATCATTTAATTCATCCAATTCATCTTGATCCATTGATGGAATATCATCACCATTTGCTTTTGCACATGCATATGAAAATACTTTGAGTGAATTTAACATGTAAACCGATTGAATATGAGCTGGTAAAATGTTTACACGTGGTTGAAGGAAAGCTTCCAATGCTTCAATTGGACGATTTACATAACTTGAAAATTCACCAACAATCCATGCTGCAGCGTAAAGTACTTCACAAATACCATCTTCTTTTGGATTTGACATTAATTTTGGATTCTTGAGAAGCTCAATCATTTGTTTTGTACTATAAGCACGTACAATTTTAACACGAATTACAACATCCAACAATTGAGAAGCAATTAATTTACCATGAATTGAATCTTGAATAGTTGATAATTTAACGAGAATATTGATATACCATTCAAAATCTGTAATAAATTGATAGGTACCCATGGAACAAAGTTCAATAATCTTTTCAACGATTTGATCCTTGTATTGCGAATTTTCAGTTGCTGCAACTTCCAAATGATTAAGTAGCTTTGAAACGATTTCACCAACATTCTTTTTAGTTGTCATTCCTGGTAATAAATCCAATGCACGTAAACGAATTGAAACATCATCATCTTCCAAACAATGTAATACCAATTCTCTATGTTCAGATACAGCTTTTGGATGAATTTTCATAATGTTATTCAATGCCAATAGACCAAGATATTTCAAATTTTGATCATTATGTTCAATGAGTGTTTTCAATTTTGAAATACATAATTTCATCAATGGAATATGATCGGAAATACCAGTGATACAAGTTTGAATACATTCATATAACAATGATACAGATGGTGATGAATTGATAATGTTTGTCAATGGATCAATCAACTTTTTAGCAAGACGTGGTTCATGTGGTGTCAATGATGCAAACAATTTAACAATCTTTATCAACATCCAATAGTTTGTACTTGTATTTGTAAGAATTCTAAAGAGGACTGGTGCCAATGGTAAATAATTTTTTGGATTTCTTCTTGCCAATTCACAAATTACATTTACTGAACATGAAATTACCGATGGTTCTGGATCATCTAACTTTTCACGTAATTTTGGAAATGCTGGTCTAAGTGATTCTGGATACTTTAAAAATATTTTATACAATACTGTTATTGCTCTCTTTAATATTTGTGTCTTTTGAGTTGATAGCAATGTAAGTATATCATTTGCCAATTCTCTTGCTAAATCTGGGGTACATATATTTGATAGACAATTGAGTGCTAAATATGCTTCATTTTGATTTGGTGAAAGGAAATCTTTACGAATTTGATGTGTTGCCAATACAATAACATCTGTACCTTCATTAAAACTTTGTGATGCTGCTAAATATCCAATACGTTTTGATGAAAATTTATTACAACTCATTACTTCTACAATTTTAAATGATGCCCAACTAATATCAAATCCTAACATTTGAATCTGTTATATCAATTTTATCTCGTATTAATATATGTGCATTTATAATATTACGTTATACAATATAATTGATATTTACATATGTTAATTTTTGAATTGCTACAGTCTTCTTTTGTACATCACCTTTTAATTCTTCTTTGATTTCATTTATACATAGATTAATAAATTTAGTTTCATTCTTTTTATGATTTCTTATACCTCTGATAAGATCAACTAATGTTCTTTCAAACATTCTTATATAATTCAAATATATATTCAAATTAATGAATGATGATTAGTTAAGTTGTAGTATTAATAAAAATAAAAAATAATGAAGCGAAATAGATTTTTTTAAATTTTTATAAAAAAAAAAAAATAAAAAAAAATTGCAAACACATCAAAACTGAATATTCTTAATAGAAGTTTCAAACCTGGTTACTAATTTAAGATCATTTAATAATAAAGTATTGATATTATATAAATATAGATACGATTATATTAAATATGGAATTAAATAATATCATAACAATGAATAAAATCGAAATACACACACATAATTTTAGTTGTTGAATTTGTTATATAAAAATTTGTTTTTTTATTTTTTTTATTTTTTTTTTTTTTAATTAATTTTTTTTCATTTTTCTTCAATTTTGTCTACCATTTATTAAACACATAAAATTTTTTTTAAATTTTTTTATTAGTCTAGACTTATTTAAGATATATATATATACAAACACAACATGTCAGAAAGACAAAAAGATGGTGAATATGGTGTATTTGTTGTATGTATTTAATTAAAAGTTATTTATAAAACAAAATAACTAATTATTGAATACGAATTTTTAATTCATACAGTCAGATATTGCAAGAGGTGTAACAGATGAACAACTAAAAGAAGAGTTTTCAAAGATTGGTGATGTATTAGAAGCTGTTGTAGTAAAGAATAAACATTCAGGTGAAACTAAAGGTTATGGTTTTGTCAAATTTTATCATATGTCAGATGCTCAACATGCAATTGAAACATCAACACCACCTTGTTTTAAAGATGGTATAACTGGTAAACCGTAAGTTGATTCATACTTTATATATATCACACATATTTCATATCTATTGTAGGAATCTTTTTTTTTTTTTCCTCAATGATTTAACTCTTTTTATTTTTTTAATACATTCACACATTCAAAAAGTGTTTAATATACAATCATATAATTTAATAATGATAATTCACACATATATATTATATATTACATATTGTTTGAGAAATAATTTAATAATTTGTAGTTGGTTAATCATTAATCATTAATCATTAATCTTATATATTCACATAAAATATAAATATAAATATAAATAATAACCATACAATTTCTTAATAATTTATAAATCTATATATATATATATATATAAAAACAAACCAACGATAATGTCTCTCTTTCAAATATAAAATCAACAATATTCAAACAATATTCAAATATAATCAAATAACCTACTCTCAACTCATAAAACAACGTGTCCAATAATCTGTCGTATCTGTTTTTTTCTTATAATGATCATTATTCCATTTCTCTCTATCTACTCTTCTATGTTGTGTATTATCATTTCTATTATTAGACAAATGGTAAAGATTACATTAGCTGATTCAAAGAATACATTATACATTGGTCATATTCCAAAAAATTTATCAGAAAAAGAAGTTAGAGCAGAATTAGAAGAAATTAGTATGGTAAGTGTAATAATGTATATTAGATTCAACGATGACTACAATCATCAATGATATACTAATCCAACCATTATTGCTTCTTATAGTGTACACTTAAATCATTTGAATTTGATGGGTCATCAAAATTATATGGATATGCACAATTTAAAGATCATGATACAACCATTAAAGCAATTAAATTAATTCAAAAATCAAAGTATACAGCATCATTAACACCATCTAAAAGAGCGGGTGAATTTGATGGTGGTAAATCACCATCAACCAAAGTTTTGTTTATCAGAGGTATTAGAAGTCAAGATGAGGGTGAAATATTGAGAAAACAACTTGGACCAGAAATGATTGAAAAGATTGTTGTACCATTGGATTCACAAAAAAAAACACCACTTGGTCACGCATTTATCTATTGTAATTCAACAGCTGACGCTAAAATCATTATGGACCATAATCATGATTTAGACTTTATGGGTCAAAAACTTTCCATTACTTGGGGTTTACCTAAACAAAGAAAAATGGAAGGTCTAGGTGGTGTAATGGGTGGTGCTATGGGTATGGGTGGTGGTTACTTCGCAGCAGCACCAGGTTTATCTGCTCCACCTTACGCAGATTATCATTATTATTTCCCACCAGGATCAGTACCACAAGACTATTACTATCCACAAATTCCAATCGTTGATCCTCGTAGAGGTGGTGGCGGTGGTGGTTATGGTTCACCATTACCTTCTGGTGGTAAATTTGATCATAAAAAAGATATATATAGCCATCATCCTTATCAACAATTGAGTGCTCCTCCACAACCTGCACCATATGGTAGTAAATATGATGGTTTTGGTTATCCACCACAATCTTCTCAAGAGTAAGTACATGTGATTTGATGTTTATTATAAAATTTAATTACAATTATACTAATTATCAATCTTATTATTACAGCCGTTATGGTAAATCACAAGGAGGTAAACCACCACAAAGTAAATATCATAGATTTGCTCCATATTAGATTAATTTGAGATGAAAAAAATACCAAAAAAAAACAAAAAACTATATTTATATTTCTTTTTCAATATTCCACCTAAATTATAATTTATTTTTAATCATCATCATCAAAACATCAATTATTAGTTTTTAAACATTTATATCTTTTTTTGAAAAATTAATAAAAAAAAAAATAAAAGACTCAGTCCTATTTGTAAATAGATTCAATTAATTAAACAAAAATGTTTTTAAAATTCAAAATTGTTTCAATTATTCTTGGTTGTTATTGTTGTTTAATGCATTTAAACAATTTAAAATTAATTACCACACCACTTACTTTAAGGTAAAATTAATTATTTTTAAAAGTAAAATATTTTTTGTTTTTTTTTATTTTTTTAAATTTTTAAAAAAAAAGGTGTTAAATTTCTTTGTTATTTATGAATACATAGTAATATTTTGTATAGTATTAGTAGTAACAATACCACCACTCACAAATAATTGTAATAGCAATAATAAAATCAACAAAATTACAATAATGTATTTGTAAAAGGAAAGCACAATTCTTTGTCTGAATAACAACAATAACACTAGTCATATATGTATATTAGCTATACATAATATCTAAATATCTGAATTAAACAAATAACATTTACAATAACACAACATACGCATATATCACGGATAACACTCATATACATACGCTCACACACGCACATATTATTTATTTATTTATAAATATATTAGATTGTTTTTTATTTTTTTATTTTTAAAAACACCACTATAAATATATTACCATTTTTATTTATTCAAATTATAATAAACAATAAGCAATAAACAATAACAGTAATAATAAGCAACAAACAATGAAATTACTTTATTTAGTTTTATTAATTAAAACTATAATAATTTTAAATTTAATAACAACAATTAATTGTAATTCAATTACAAGTGATAAATTAAGTCAACATGTATCAAATAAAATATTATACAATGATGATAATGGTAATAGTAGTATACCAAAATTATGGATTTTCTTTAAATCAAAAGATATTCATATTTTAAGAACTAATAATGGTGAATCATCGCCTCAATTCATTGATATAAATGATGGTAAAGAAATTAAATTTGATGATATTAAATCATTATCTGGTATAACCGATGGATCGTTATCAAGAAGATTAAAATTAAATAAACAAACTCAACAACAGAAACTAATTGATGAAACTGATTTACCAGTTTGCCAACAATTTATAAATGAAATTTTAACTTGTTCAACTGATATATTTAAAATTAAATTGGTTCAACGTTCAAAATGGTTAAATTCAATTTCAATTTCATTTACTTCAACAATCAACAGCGAGCAAAATATATCATCCTCTTCATCATCATCAACTCCACAAGACGTTAAATTAATAATTGATTGTATTGTAAATAAATCATTTGTTGATAAAGTTGATGTGGTAACTAAATTTAAAAAAGAGACAATTAAACATGATGATATTGTTGCCTCTAGTAATGGTAATGGAAATGTTAATGGTGAAAACTTTAATAAAATTGGATCAAGTAAATTTTTAATTAAAAAAACAACTGCTTCAACCAATACAGCTACTACCACTACTAATAAGGATAAATCATTTTATGGTGGAACTTGGAATGGTATTAATCAAGTTGGTATTGATAAATTAGCAAATTTAGGATATGATGGATATGGTATAACAATCTTAATGTTAGATTCAGGATTTTATAAAGCACATGATGCATTTAAACAATTGAAAATTATTGGTGAACATAATTTTATTGATGGTTCAGATAATACTCAAGGCGAATTGGATGATCCACAAAATAGTCATGGTACTGCAACATTATCAACGGTTGCTGGGTATATGCCTGGTACATTGATTGGTGCTGCTTATAATGCTTCATTCTTATTAGGTAAAACTGAAGTTGTTTCATCTGAATCAATTATTGAAGAAGATTATTGGATTGCTGGTATTGAATGGGGTGAAGGTTTAGGTGCTCAAATTGTATCTTCATCATTAGGTTATACACAATGGTATAATTATTATGACTTAGATGCAGAAACATCACATTTAACTAGAATGGCAGATTTTGCAACTACAAAAGGTATGGTTGTTGTAGTAAGTGCAGGTAATAGTGGTGCAAGTGGTATAGGTTCACCTGCTGATGGTAAACATGTTATTGCAGTTGGTGCAATGGTGAATGAAACAGGTATAAATACAGGTTTCTCTTCAGTTGGTCCATCTGCTGATGGTAGAGTTAAACCTGATATTATGACATTGGGATACAAGAATTTTGTTTGTAGTTATAAAGGTAAATCAAATTATACAAATATGAGTGGTACTTCATTTGCATGTCCATTGGCTGCATCGGGTATTGCATTGTTAATGCAGGCACATCCAGATTGGACAAATCATCAAATTTATGAAGCTGTACTTGGCAGTGCATCACATTCATCACAACCAAATATTTATACCGGGTTTGGTACATTTAATGTGTTTAATGCATATCATTATAAACCAACAGATGCCAGTAAAACTTGTGCGGAATTAGGATGTTCGGGACATGGTGGTTGTTGTAATGAAAAATGTACTTGCTCATCCGATTACTATGGTGAATTTTGTCAATATCAAAAAATACAATGTTCAACAGATTGTACAAATCGTCATGGTAAATGTCAATTTGATAAATTTGGTCTATCAACAGTTTGTGTTGATCCTAATAATACATTGGTAAATAGTAAATTTGACCCAAGAGATGATTGTCCAATTTGTACTGATGCTCAATTTGATTTATGTGGAGTTTGTGGTGGTAATAATCAATGTTTAACAAATGATAATGGTAGTCCATGTGATAACAATAACGTCAACAATGGTAATTTGATAAATTTATCACAATGTAAAACAATTATACTTGAAAATAATAATACAAATAACAAATTGAAATTTGTTGTTGGACTTGGTGTTGGTGGTGTTGCATTTGTTTGTTTAATCGTGTTCTCTGCATTAATTTACAAGAAAAAGAAACAATCAAATTTAATTTGGTTTCCATTTTTAAATGGTTATAAAGATTTAAGTGGTAATAATAGTGATGATGGTATTGATATTTGTGATAATACTAATACTCAAATTGAATTTTCAATTGAAGAAGATCATTAATAAAAAATTAAAAATTAATAAAATAAAAAACACTAATATTTATTATTATAAACATGTCACACCACCACATGTGTGAATAAAGTTTTATTTATTACAAATATCATAAATCTTTTGAAAATGTTTGAGCAGTTAAACCAGTATGACCAAAAGCATTTATAGTTTCTTCTTGTATTAATTTAAATCCATATTTGTCATATAATTTACGTGCAGTAGTGAGAATAGAGTTTGTCCATAGTATTACTTTTTTATAACCTACTTGTTTTGAAAATTCTATACATTCTTCTACTAATCTGTTACCAATACCTAAACCACGTGCTGAAGAATCAACATATAATAATCTTAATTTTGCAGTTTGTTCATCATGACGAACTATAAATATTGATCCTACAACTTTACCATCAAGCTCTGCTATCCAACATTTTTCACATGTTGAATCATATTCTTTAATATATTTTGATATAATACCACTAATTAATCCTTCATATTCAAAATTCCAATCATATTCTTTTTTATAAAGTACAGCTTGACCATAAATAATAGCTCCAAAATCACCTGATATAGGTTCACGTATAATATATTTTCTATTTATTGGTTCCATTATTTTTAACACTATAAATATATAGACTAATGTACGCGTAATTTTGGTTGACAAAATAAAATAAAAAAAAAAAAAAACATTGCTCATTAATGAATTCTGATTTCTTTGCGAGATTAAAAAAACACTTACATTAGACCAAACAATGATTAAATTGTTAATTTTAAAATTGACTGAATAAATGATTTTGTATAACTTTTTTTAGCTAATTGATTTTTTCACATCTATTTACATTGACTGAGTGTGTATAATCCAGTGTGTAAGGAGAAAAATTATTAATGAATAGTTTTAATAGGCATTACTTTAGAAAAGATCCTAAGAGTTTGGTCAATAAAAAGATATTTATACTTTGTTTTTTTCATTTAAATTATAAAATAGTACCGGTACGAATCCCACCACACAACTATTGTATCCCTACAATAGACGGTCATCAATGTATAATTGAAATGATAGAATCATAACTAAAATACGGTTTCACGCTTTCGTGTAGTGAGTGTGTATCATCATCCCAGTGTGTAAGGAGAAAAATTATTAATGAATAATTTTAATAGACGTTACTTTAGAAAAGATCCTAAGAGTTTGGTCATAACTTTTAAAAAAAACACGTGACTCATTCATTGCAAACAAATTGATCAACAATGGTTATGGGTTTTGAAGAGTTGCATGAAAAATGTTTTAATCAAAATTTTATTTTTTTTTTGTGTAGAATTGTTTCTGTGTGGCAACAACTCAAATTTTTTGCTTTATATAAATATAAAAAAAGGCTTTCATGTTTTACATTTATTACTTAAAATGATTGAGAGTAAACCAATTTATTTCATTATTTATTTAAATCAGTAATTCCAACCCATTTGTGATATGTTAATATTAACAAGTTGTGAAATTACCGAGTTATATTTTGATGTAATAGATTATTGGTCACCACTGCTATTACCACAAGATCTGCTGCTTCCTCTGCAATTGCTAAAACAAATACAATTATTTCCCTTCTGAATTGTTATACAAAAATCAAATTCAACTTGCTAATGCCAACAATGAAGAATATGAATGTTCATATTCATTCATACAGAGTAAAAAAGTATGAAATGCAAAAAAAAATGATAAATATTAATTATTTGTATGAAAAAAAAAAATATTTGAGTTTGGTTTTAGGTGGGTTGTATTTATTGTTATAATATTATTATATGAATGAATTTTTGGGATTAGTGGATATTTATTAATCATATACTTACAAAAATCAAAGAAGTGTCAGTATATAGTATTTATTTTAAATTAAATTATTATTTTATATGGGGAGTCAGTCATTTGAGTTTTTGATCAGTATAAAGAGGTAATTTTTTTTTTTTTAATCATTCTAATCGGCTTCTTCTTAATTAACAAACTAACAAATTCTTTATCTCTTTTAAATAATTATCTCTTTATTTATTATATTTTTTTTTATATTCTCTAAAATTTCTAAAATGTCTTCAACCACTAGATCAAGAGCTGCTGCTAATGCAATTGCGAAAAAAAATTATACTACTATTGCATCCACTGTTAAATCGATTAATAATACCACTTCAACTATTATCACAAGGTCAACGTATACTATTTCTAAACCAACTATAACAAGTGCAACCATATCCACTAATAAAGTTGAAAGAATTGTTAAATCCAATCCACCATCAACTGTTGCTAATAATAACAATGAAGAAAATCAACATTCACACAAAGTTAAAAAGTTCGTACCATTGTCAAAAAAAAAAAAATCATTTGTGGATCAAAAACTAATTTATATCAACAAATATTTTAACAATATCTACAAATATATATAGAAGCCAAACATATCATGCAACAAAAGATGATTTTGCAGATCCAAGAGCAAGGCATAGAATAACCGAAGCTAAAGGTAGAGCAAAGAGAATCCAATTGTATAAAGACCTCAACACTTTAATTAGAAAAATTGAAGCTAAAATTGGTGAGGTAATTCCAATGCCAATGATATTAGCTGATGATATCAATGATACTAGAAGAAAGATTTCTAAAAGTAAATTTAAATACAACAATGAAGAAATCCTCAGAAAGATTCATGTTATACTTTACTTATCAAAGGTTGCATCTGCTTCAACTGCCACCATCCCTGATTCAACTTCTATTGTTACTACCATCCATACCACTCGTACCTTCCGTACCACTCGTACCAGATATTCAGTCAAAGATACCTCTAATTTAAAACCAGAGGAAATTGTAGCTGTTGAACCAATGGAAGTTGAAGGTGATTCCGATCAACAACTACCATCCAATGAAATGGATAGAAAAAAATTAAACCTTTCTACATTAGCAATTGTTGCAGCTGCTAAATCCACTTGTGAAAATGTTAAAACCCTCTTTAAAACTTTAATTGGTGAAGATGCTGGTCAACAACAAAAATCATCCAATGAGAAGGAAAAGGAAATACAAGAACTTTCAACTTTAGCCACTGCTGTGATGATTTAGATACCATCTTTAAAACTCTAACCGATAAAATTGCAGTTGAACAACAACAACAATTATCAACACTACCAATTCAAGAAACCATTAATGACAATGGAAGAAGCTGCAGGTCGACAATAATCATCTCCATCATCAAGTGTTGAAGTAATTCTATGTATAATTGTAATTATAACCGAAAATAAAAATAAATAATTCAAACTAAATTTTTCATATGAATCGAAAATATCTCAGAAAATTAAAAAAAAACAGTTTTTTTTTTGGTTTGAAAAATAAATTTTTTTTTTTTAAATATCAATACAAGCCAATAATTTAATAAATAATAATAAAAACAAATAATGACAAAAACATTATATATATTTGATTTTGATGGTACAATATTTAAATCACCAGAACCAAATCCATCAATTTGGTCATCTTTGGCAATGGGTAGAATTAAATCAATGCCAGAAGAAGGAAATGGATTTGGATGGTTTCAAGAAACAATTACATTGGATCATCCATATGTACCATCACCATTAACTGATGATTCATGGTTTAACAAAAATGTAGTACAAGATGCATTGGAAGCATATAAAGATACAAATAATATAGTTTGTTTACTTACTGGTAGAACTGAATTATACAAACATTTAATTGACAGAATATGTGTATCTGCCAACTTGGAATTCCACCACAAAGGATTAAAACCAATAAACATTCCAAACGTAATTAGAGAATCAACATTTGAATTCAAAAAAAGATTTATCTTAGATTTAGTACACAATCAATATAAAGATCAAATTTCAAATATCATCGTTTACGAAGACAGGTTACCACATGTAGAGTTATTTAATTATTTCCTTGGTACAATTAAATCAATTAAACAATTTAACGTTGTACATGTTAATGAAGAGCCAAAATATTTAAATCATCAAGATGAATTAGCATTGGTTGATCATTTAGTTACTAAAAATTCAAATCCAAAAGCTGAATTAAAAAAAGCTGTAGACTACACTGGTTTAGTATTAGATAAAGAATCTGTTGATAAAATATTATCACTCGTTGAAATTCCAAAAGGTTGGTTTGTAAAAGCACATCATGTTACTTTAAATCTTGGTTCAATTAATACAAAATTATGGAAACAACCAGCCATTGCCACTAGTAACGCAACACCAGCAGTTGATAATAACGAATCTGAAATAATTGAAAAAATTAGTAATTTATCAATTGAAACTAAAGAAACAGCAACTGAAACATCAACTACTACATCAGTAACTGTATCATCATCTTGTACAACCACAACAGTAGTAGCTGAACAATCAAGTCAATTTGATAAATATACAGTTGGTAGTGAATGGGTAGCAGAAATTGAGGCAATTGGATTTAGTTCAAATGCATTAGCAGTTAAAGTTAAAGGTGTACCAACTGCAAATACAATTCCACATTGTACAGTTGCAATTCATCCAAATGCTAAAGCATCAGATTCAAATCAAATTAGAAATTGGTATCCAATCGATTCATTGAAACCAGGTGAAAAAATAACATTAAATTCATTGGATCAAAGTGAATTGTCAGTTTATAAAGATTTAATTGAAAAACAAGATTTATCAAAAACTGATTCTCCAACTAAAGGTAACGGTGGTGGTAATCATGGTAAAAATAATAATATGAAAAAAGGTGGTGGTAGTGCCTCCAGTGGTCCAATTGCTCCATCAGTTTGTAATGTATTATTACCATCAAATTTAAAAGAAGATTCAAAAGTTTTAATATTAAAAGGTACAATTACAGAAGTTGGCAAATTATCTTTTGAAATATTTAAACAACCAAAAAAAGAAAAAATCATTCCATATCCAATTATTCAAAGAGTTATTCCTGAATTATCAAAAGCTGATATCTTAAAAATTGTACCAAAAGTTAATGAATGGTTAGAAAAATCAGGTGCAACTGATATTAAATTAATTGAAAAATATATTACAACAAATTTCAATGATTTTAAATAAACATAATACACATAAAAAATAAATAATAAAATAATTGTAATTTTACAAAAAACGAAATTTGAAAAAAAACAAAAATCAATTTGAATTTTTAAAAATGGCATCATAATTTCTAAATCAGGTTTAAGATGGTCACTGGTAAATTCACTTTACCGACAATATCTGATAAACATATGTAACCATGGTATTATGGTAAATTTGGGATAATGTAAAATACCGTAAGATTAAGATGGGATTTTTTACATTTTTAATGTTTTTTTAAAAAGTAATTAATTGGTGTCATTTTAATTCTAATGTTCCAGTGGAATTGTTTTTTGGTATAAATAGACATTGATGGTTGTCTTGTTTAGAAAAAAAAAAATAATATTTATTTTATGATCAACTATTTTTTTTGTTAAAAAAAAAAAATATTTATTTATAATTTACCATACAAAAACATAAATATACATATATACATATAAATAATACACAAAATGAAATTATCATATACATTACTTTCAATATTTTTTATTTTTAATTGCTTCTTTTATTTAAATTTGTAAGTTTTGTTTAAAATTAAAAAAAAAAAAAAAAAAAAAAAAAAAATATTAATTGATGGAATAAAATGATATAGTGCGCAATCAACAGCAACAATTACATCAGTTACAAGTATTTATAAAGGAATTGATCAAACTGTTACAATTACAGGTACTGGTTTTATTGCAGCTACAAACATTACATTGAAAAATACATTTTCATATTATGGTGTAACAATAACTTGTCCAAAATTATCATTTATTGATAGTACTAGTATGACATGTGAAATTCCATCAAGTTGGGCAAGTGACTATACACAAGTTACAATTAATAATACATATACAAGTAGATATTTAACTGCCATTTCAACAAAGATTGAAAATGTAATTATATCAAATCCAACAACTGTATTAGTACAAGGTGATGCTTTAATACAATCTGCAAATTCAGCTATTCAATTACAAATTTATACTGGTGTTAAATATAATTTAACATGTACCCAAACTGTACAATATAAGAATTACTCTTGTGCTATTCCATCTGCTGATTTACTTTCAAATTGTTTTAGAATTAATTATATCGATAGTGTAACATCAACTTACCAAAACGTTTATTTACCACCAACTTTCATTGGTATTGAATTACTCGGTAATGCACTCAAACTTGAATCAGATGTACACTGTCCAGCCACTCAACCATCTTTAAGTTTACTTATCAACTCAATTTCATTTTCTTCAATTCAAACTACTTCAACTAGTAACATTTACTTTTTCCAACCAACATTCACACTTTGTACTGAATTTTCATTTTTATTCAATCTCTCAATTACCTCTTCTTTCTCCTCTTCTAAATTCAATTCAAATTCATTATTACTTGATTGTAATAAAGATAAAATCATTGTAACACCAACTCCAACAGTTTCATCAACACCTGAACCAACAGTTTCATCAACACCAGAACCAACAATTACACCAAATCCAAACCCTGCAACCACTACAACCACTACAACCACTACAACCACAACAGGTGGATCACCAAATGTACCAACATCCTCAACTTCATCAACTTCAACATCTTCACCAGTAATTAAAACACCAGAAGATAAAAATATTGAATCAAATGATTCTTCAAAATTGAAAACTGTCAACACAGTTTTTTTTTTTTCAATGTTTTGTTTATATTTTGTTTTTTAATTATTGCATTGGTTGCAATTAGCAAGTTATATAAATGGTATGGTTTAAAAGTTGGTGGTGTAAAATTAGTTAATTAAAAAAATACAACATTTTTTTTTTATTTTATATTTTTTTTTATAAAAAAAAACAAAAATTCAAATTAAATTATACAAACACACAATTCTTAAATAAAATTAAATGAAGCATTTTATAATAACAGATTTAAAATATCGCGCTTTTTCTCGATTTTTTTTAATTTTTAAATTTTTACATTATTTTCAATTATCAGCTACTAAAATAGTTAATCCATTTTTAAAGTATGTACACAATATTATAATACTCTATTCAATAGACAATAGATCTAAATCTACCAACCATCAAGTGAATTAGATTGTTTAAATGCAGTTTATGATGGTTCAAATGTTTACATGTCAACAAGTACAATATATTCATTTAATTCAAGATACAATTTAATACCTGCTGTAAATAGTTTAAAGGTTGAAAATAAATATGTTCAATACATTGTATTTAAATCAATTAGATGGATTATAATCCAAATAGTATTCCATGTAATTATTTTTGTGGTGCACGTACAGAAGTATCAAATGATGAAATTAATAGCCATAGATCAACTTTATTTACTTCTCATTCAACTAAAGTAAGTGATTTATTGGTTTCTGGTCCAATACCACTTGCTTCTCATAAATATAAAGATGGTTATGTTATATATGGTCTCAAAAAGATTAGAATTAAAAAGATTAATTTATTTAGACCACTTACTAGTTGGAGTCAATCTATGAAATTATTCAAAGAATGGAAATCTAGTCATACCATTTTTCATTCAAAAAGTATTAAAGGAGTATTTGATAGATTCTTTTGTCCAAATTCTTATGAATCAATTGCTTCATTTGGATTTACAATTAATTCAGTTTATCAGCAAAATGATGTTGATAAAGAAAGAGATAATAGTCCATCTTTATCAACAAACAATTATTAAATCATTTATCAAATCATGGATCATAAACTAAAAGAAACAAGAAAAGTAAATGGGATCATTTTGATAGTTATTTCAGTGATGATGATGATGATGTTGTTAAAAATGAAAATGAAAACGATAAAGATTATCATGGTTGATAAAAATGAAGAAACAGATGAAAATGAAAAGTAGCATTTACAGGTGCATCAATTATTTATGATATTAATGGTGGTGGTGAAGACGGTAATAATGATAGAAATGGTGAAGAAAAAACTCATTCACCAATTAACATTTATAAGGATGAAAACTATGAAAATAATTTAACATTTAAAGAGAAGGTTCAATCATATTTGTTAAAAATAATTGATTTTGTGCATACTTCATTAAATATTCAAATATTTCATATCACATTCAACTGAAATTGATGAAAATACTTTGGAACTCGATCAACATATATTGATCATAAACAGAAAATTTATTAAGTATTACTTTAAAAATAAATAAATAAAGTATGAAATAAAATAAATAAAAACTTCATTTTATTTTCTTTGATTTCTTTTTTGCGTTGAATAGATATTATTTGTATTGTTGTAAAATTACGGGAAAAAATATTTTTAATTTTTTCAATTTTTTTTGTTTTTTTTTTTTTTAAAACTTTTCATCTGACAACACACAACCACACACTTATGTTTTTTTTAGATCTTATTATTTAAAACGGGTATAATACATAAACACACTACACATATGTTTTACAAATTAATATTTTAAAACTACAAATTAGTATATACACACAAACTGTTTTTTATAATAAAACTGTTTTTAATAACCACACACAAGTATATACAAACCCACCCTTTTTTAATTAATTTATTTTAAAACCGTGCATACTTTTATTTATATAACTATATGATTTATATACAAAACAATAAAATAAAGTAACATTATATATATTTCTATAAATAATATATATACAAACACAATACAAAACAATGTCACATCAATCAATAGATAAAGAATTTAAAAAACCAAACAAGTATGTATCAATTTCTTAAATATTACATTTTCCATATTTATACCTCTCAATTCTCTGTATGTATACAATGGAAAACACTAACATTTAAATGAAACTTTGAATGCATACAGCCACAGTAAAGTAATACCAGAAGAAAAAGTAGCAAATACAAAACAAGAAAAAAGAGAACAATATAAAATGTTGAAAAATAAGAAACCAAAAGATAAAAAGCCAACCTATCAATCAAAAATGTCATCTGTTGTCGATGAAAGATGGGATTATAATTAACATATTATAGAGCGCAAATTCTCACTCACACTCGCAGTATTCTCACTCTAAACACAATGTCATTATTGTGTAAAAACAAATAAACAATATCAATGTAAAATAGTAACACAACACCACTACCTTTTTAATTTATTTTATTACCACCCCTATATATACAAATTAGTTTTATAATGCATTTATTTTATTTTTATTAAACCCTTTAAGAAAAAAAAAGCAAATATTGTTTATACATATAATAATTATGAAAAAAACAAACAATATTATTTTATAAATATTCTGGTTATACATTAGTTTCACCATTACCATTTAAAGTATGTAATACAATACCATCATCATTGTTATTATCTTGATTGTTATTATCTTGATTATTATTATTATCGTTGTTGTTGATGTTGTTGTTGTTGTTGTTGTTGTTGTTATTATTATTATTATCACCTTCTGTAATTATATCTTTATTTTTATTTTCGTCATATTCTTTATCATCTTGAATACCACTATTTTCCAATGAATTTGAATCACCAACTAAATTTGAAGAATTTGTAAATTGGTTTGAAATTTGTTGTGGTGTATTTGATGTATTTGCAGAAAATGAGAAATATTTTCCAACATATTTATTATTAAAAACTATAGAATTGATCCACTGTGTGTAATAGCATAGTATAATTATATGGATTAGTAAATCAATGAATGAATAAAGATGATATGATAGATATATTGTGTTTACATACAATTTTTTTAACTTTACTATTAAATCCATAAAATATAATACCAGAAACACCTAATAATCTAAGTGATAAAAGGAATAAAAATTGAGGTGTCATTGCTAATCTTTGTCTTGTACATTCAAAAGTACCTTCTTGACTATACGCATTATTGAAAATACATGAAACATATTCATCCATATTTTTTTCTAAATCTGATAAAACCGTTGCAAGATATAAACTATAACCAAAAACATAAAAGAATTCTAAACAATTTGAAACCAAACATAATAATGGTTTAATATGACCTTTCAATGATGCTTTTTGATTTGATAATTTGAATATTTTATAAATTTCATATAAAATCATTGATACCACTACTGTACTAAATATTAAACATATACTTAACGGTATCCAAAAACATGCCAATGCATAATTAAAATTTAAAATCCAACATCTAAATAATCATGATTAAACAATTGGTTAATGTCAATAAATATCTACTCTATCTTTCAATTAATTTTACATACCCTAATGCAAAATCACCATAACCATAAGTTTTTCCAATCATTGGAATAAATGTAATTAATAAACTAAATGCATTTATACCAATTATATAATATTTATCGTAATCTCTTGAAAAATTCTTTTTTGTTAATTGAAGATAAAGATCAACACTTAATGCTGTCCACCAAAATACAGCAGAAACACAACCAAATTGAAATAATAAACCTGTTATAATACAATCTGGATCACTAAAGTAGAAAATAAATAAATATTAATATTAGGTAACAAAAAAGAATGTAGTATGTAAATATATCAAATACATTACGTTTGTCTTGAATATCTATTTCTTTCGGGACATCCTACTTCAAACCTTTTCTTTAAATTGTAAACATCAGTAAACATGATTAAGAAAATACCAAATGACATTGAAAGTATACCAAAGGTGTGACGATTTTTATAATTTGGATTTAATATAGGGCTGTATGTAACAATTAAAAATATAGATGCAAAAAAAGAAATCGAAGCTACAATTAAGGCCATATTCATGAGTTGATTCCATTCTGTATCTGTAAAATATAATGATGGACAAGCCTTTACACACATTGACATTGTACCATTTGGTAATCTGACATATTTATATCCATTTTCTTGATCAACATCAAAATTATCTGTATATCTATATTCAAAAGGAGGCGGACAATATCCCAACTCTAAATAAAATTGATTTGTTTCTGTTGACAATGATGATGTTGTTGATGATTGTGAATTTACAATTATTACAAAAATTGAAAAAATAAAAACTAAAAATAATTTATTTATCACCATTGTGAATTATTTATTTTATTTATTGTCGTGTGTTGTGTGTATATGTACATGTGATATCTAGTCGAAAAAGAAAAAAAAGAAAAAAAAATAAATAAATATCACATCACATGTTTGTTTTTGTATTTCAAGAAAAAAATAAAAAAATAATAGTTTTTTTAATATTACGTATAATATAAAAATAATAAAAATAAGATATTTATAGAATAACCCAAAAACGAGTGAAAAAAACAAACTTTTTATAATTTTTCGAATTTTTTGAACTTATTATTTGAAAAAAATAAAAAGTATTTTTTCAAAAATCAAGACGATTTGAAAAATTTCATTTTAATGATAGATATGTGCACACTATGGTTTTAGCATATAGTTTTTATACACAACGCGTGTTTGTTTTGCACTGAAATAGTTTTGTTGCAATATAGCATCATCATATTTTTTAAATATATTTATTTATTTTTTTATGGGTGCACCTAATCGCATGGGTTTAATTTATATTGAGCAAGTAATCTTGATCTAAAAGTAGAGAATATTTGATTTTTTGTGAAATCATCACCAGTGATAACATTTCTGACACATCCACCACAAAAAGCAAATAATATAATTGATGATCCATCAATATTACGTCCAGGTAATGAAAACAACTGTAGTTGTGTATAATATCTTTAAAGTAGTTATTGTCATTATTTTTAATATCTAAAAATAGTTTTGTAAAATCATTAATTGGCAAATCTGAATGATAAACTTCAATTACCTTGTTTAGTAATTACTTTCTAAACCCATTAATTACATTATTAACTTCTTTAATTGAATTAACACCATGAGAACAAACAATATCCAATATTTTAATTGAAACTGACAAATTCTTATGATTATCATTTATAATTTTAAAATGTTCTTCTATTTTTTCAAAATGACTAGAAAATGAATTATATTGTACTATGACTATTATAATTTTTATCCATATTATTTATTAAATTATTTTATTTATTTGGTAAATGAAAAAAAAAAAAAGAATTTTAAATGAATTTAAATACTCAAACTTTTGTTTTTTGAAAAATATTAAATTTAAATAAAAACAAATACTTTTAACTAATATGTAATATACACATATATTCATATAAAATAAATAGATATAACATGTCACTGGGGAGACAGGGGAGACAGGGAGAGTTTTATTATATTTGAATTGAGAGAAGAAAATTCCCTTCATATAAAGACAAAAACAAAATCAATTTACAATAATTAAAAATTTGTTTATTACATTTATTATTGTGTATATCAATTATTCTTTAAAGAATGATAAAAATAAAAATTTAAGAGAGAATTCAAAATCTGATGGGTTTAATTTATATTGAGCAAGTAATCTTGATCTAAAAGTAGAGAATATTTGATTTTTTGTGAAATCATCACCAGTGATAACATTTTTGATACACCCACCGCAAAAAGCTAATATTGTATCGATGAATGTTGATGGATCATCAATATTACCAATGGTATCTTTCCAATTAAAACTATACTGTGATTTATAGACTACATTGAAACCATTACATTCCTTTTGTACATTATCAATAACGTAGTCACATTCATCTTTTGTATACAATACCACTGGTAATATCATCTTTTCAATATCTCCTTTATTTGGAATTATACCTTCTTCATGCATTTGTCTGAGTATGTTTTTTATATTGTAAAATACAGTTTCTACATACAATGCTTCTTTTACATCATTTTGAGTTGGATCAAATACCATTACATTACAAGTGAGTATACCTTTGTGTTTTAATTCTTTATATCTTAACTTCAAAGCAGATGCAAGTCGTTCTTTATAATAATTTTCATTACCTGGACGTCTATGATGTAATACATTTGACATTGAACCACAGTAATCGTAATATTCTCTACCCAATGGACCTACCCAATGTAAACAATTGAACGAAAATATATAATCCATTGTTTCATCAGGTACCAATTGATTTTCATAACTATTACCAATTGCATATGAAAATATCTTGTTATCTTTAACATAGGTGTTTTCATTATTTTTTATGTATAAAAATAGTTTTGTAAAATCATTAACTGGTAAATCTGCATGAAACACTTCAATGACCTTGTTTGGTAACTCTTTTCTAAACACATTAATTACATTATTAACTTCTTTAATTGAATTACCACCATGTGCACAACCAATATCCAATATTTTAATTGAAATATTATCTGGTAAATTCTTATGATTATCTGCAATAATTTTAAAACGGTCTCTAATCTTTTCAAAATTACTTGATATTGAATTATATTGTGCTGTACTATGACTATTATAATTTTTATCCATATTATTAATTATTAATTTATTTAATTATGTGTGATATAATGAATTTATTTATTTATTTAAAAAAAAAAAAATAAAAACACACTAATAAATTTAAATAATAAATAAATTCATTTTAAATGTAACCCAATATATAGGTAATATTTATATAACATAACATTAGATATATAGTGGTATAGTGGGGGTTATATATTCGTATATTATTATTTCTATTAACCGAAATATTTTTCCCTCCTTTTTTTGAATGTAATTTTTTTTTTCATTTTTTCATTTTTTTCAATTTTTTTCAATTTTTCATTTTTTTTTTGAAAAAACACATATAATACGTGAACATACATATAAAATAAAAACAACATCCAAATTTATATAAACACTTCAACACACACCACACATTTTATAAAATTATTGAAATTTGTATACCCAAAAAAAAAAATAAAATTAATTTTAAATAAAAAAATAAAAAAATAAAAAAAACAGTTTTATTTTAAAATTTAATCACATAACGCATAAATAATAAATACACACTCTCATTAATTAATAAATACAAACAAACAAACAAATAAATACATATTACATTTAATTAGATACAATATATATAAAATGAGTGAAGATGGTTCTCAACATTCTACATCTAGAGTATCAAACTTAAAGAAAAAATTTCAAACAACAGCATCAGAAGAACCACAAAGAATATCAAGTGTACCAAAATCAAAAACACCATCTTCATCTTCTTCAACATTTTCCCTATCATCTTCATTAAAGAAAAGAGCAGATTCAACAACTAGTAGTTTTTTAAGCAAAAGTATTAGCAGTGGTAGTTCAACAACATCAACTCCACCAAGTTCAACAGATGACTTGATAAAAAAAGAAAGAAGAAAATCATTTGGTGAACCACTTGTAAAAGAAAAAGTTACAACAACTACAACCACTTCAACATTATCAAAGAAAGATACAACAACAACAACACCAAGTTCAAAATTAAAACCAAAATCAACTTTATCTTCAGTATATACAGAACCATTAAAAGATCATTCTTCTACTACAACAACCACCACTTCAACTACAGCTGCAGCACCATCAACACCAACACATGTAGTTAAATCATTAAAAAGAAAATCTGTTGAATCTGGTAACATTTTCCAATTTGATCAACAATTAGAATCTGTAGCTACAGTTGCACCAATTACATCCATTAGTAAAGATAAAGAATCTAGTAAAAAGAAATTAAAAGTTTCCAAATCAAATGATGGTGACGATGAAGTAATTCAAGAAGAGAAACCAAAAAAGAAATCATCAAAATCTTCATCATCAACAACTGGTGAAAAGAAAAAGAAAAGATCATCAACATCAACAAAGAAGTCGTCATCACATGATGACGATGATAAAAAATCAACAACATCATCATCTTCAAAAGTTGAACAGGATATTGATTTTGAATTTGATGAACAAGATTATAAGATTGCAGATGAACAAGAAGAAGAATTAGTAGAAGAAGAACAAAAGAAAAAGAAAAAGAAAACAAAAAAACAAGTATCACAACAATTACCAGCTGAAGAAGATGAACAACCAAAACAACAATCACCACAAGAATTTGATGGATCATCAAGTGTTATTGGTACAAAATCAAATGTTTCAACAAAACAATCAAAAGCATATCCAAAAACACCATTACCAAATAAATTTAAAAAGTCATATGATTTACCATCAGAAGAAGAAGAATCTGATAATTTCATGTCTATCAATTCAAATTATGTTCAACCACAACAAACTCAACAATATCAACAATTACAACAACAACAAACTCAACCACAACAACCACCACAACAAACTAGTAATAAAATCAATAAAATGTATTTTACACCAAAAGCATCAGTTACAACTCCATCAACACCAAATAGTAATTATCATAATAGAACAAGTGCAAGTATTCATAATTATCCAAATAGTCCATCATTAAATGATCAAGGAGGATTTGAATATTCAGATTCCCCAGTATCCATTCCAAATATTTCATATATTACACCAAGTGAACGTGATATGTCATTTGATACAGATCATGAAGCAGCACCAGGTGATGGTTATGATGATATTTTAAATGAAGAATTCTACAACGATGGTAATGACGATGAACAATTTATTCAACAACAAGCATCAAGACAACAAGCAGCCACAAAACAAGCAAAAGCATTGAGAGAACAACAAAAACAACAAAAACAACAAATTATCAATCAATCTAAAACCAATCAATCAGCACAAGGTCAATCAAACTTTAGATACGTATTAATGGGTGTTTCATTTATTGTATGGATTGGTCTTTTAGTTGTACTCGCTTCATTCTTTTATCATTTTAATGATATTAAATATTGTGATACAGGTTCTATTCCAAAAAGTAAGCAATAATTCAAATCAATTAACGAATCATATATATATATATATACATACTCATACACATATAAAATAATTACACAAATTCTAAAACTACTTTTTTTATTATTTCTTTTTTTTTCATTTTTTTTTCTTTCTTTTCTTTTTATATTTCTTTAGAAATTAATGGTACAACATTTGATTGTGTAATTTGTCCAGATAAAGGTGTTTGTATGAATGGTGTATTTGAAAATTGTGTTGAAGGATATGTTGCAAAAGATCAAGAATGTATTTTAAATCCAAATAAAGTTGAAGCATTGGTTCAAATTATTAACCAAGTTGATCAAATATTACGTGATAGAAAAGGATTATTTGAATGTGGTTCAAAAGATTCCAAATTTATGACCGGTGATGAATTGAAAAAAGAGATTGCAAAGAGAAATTGGTTTTCAAAGACACAAGCAATTCAATCATTTGATACCATCATTGATTTCATTACAGACGCAGAAAAGAATCCAGAGGAAATTGGATTGGATCATAAATTATTAAATTCAATTGCATTCACATATGAAGATGAACAATTAAAATATTATACAAGTTTAGAAAATGGTGGTATTAAACCATTATGGTGTCAAACTTTATTCTTTTTCAGAGGTTTAATTACAAATAATCTTCCATATATTGGTATTGTTGTATTTGCATATCTCGGCTTCAAAGGTGTTCAAATTAGAAAAAAGAATAAACAACAAGAATTGTTGACAATTGAACAAAATTGTAAAAAAGCTTTGAAAATCTTACAACAAAGAAGACAATTTGAAGAACCTTGGATTTCAGAATTAATTCTTAAAGATGAAGTCATTGGTTCAGCCACTGATAAACATTCAAATTCAATTTGGGAAAAAACATTGGAAAAGATTTCTTCAAATGTTAGAGTCCTTTGCACCGTTAAATTAATTCATGGTGAATCTCAAAAAACTTTAGAATGGGCAGACTCTAATCAAACTCCAAAAAGATATTCAATGACTCCAACTGATTATGATCATGATCAATCATTAGATAATAATAATAATAATAATAATAATAATAATAATAATTCATTTGATAATTAATTAAATAACTATCAAACAATCATATATTCACATATAATATTTAAATAATATAAAATAATAATAACAATCAATAAAAAATCAAAAATTATAAAATTTCCTTTTTTTTTTTTTTTGTTTATCCATTTTTTTTTGACATGTCATCTTCAGATAATAATAGTAGTAAAAAGAGTGTAGCAATTATTGGAGGAGGAGCATCAGGATTATGTTCATGTAAACATATAATTGAAAATGGGGATGGTTTATTAGTTCCTACTATATTTGAAACATATGATCAACTTGGAGGTACATGGTCACCAAGTAATTCCAAAGCGTGGAACTCATTAAATGTTAATGTTAGTAAATACAGTTGTGAATTCTCTGATTTTCAATATAAATCATCAAATCTATTCCCAACAAAGAATGAGGTTTATCAATATTTATATGACTATTCCACACATTTCAATATATTACAATATATTAAAACAAATTGTAATATTACAAATGTTAAATACTGTAAATCAACTTTAAAATGGATTGTTAAATGGACTGATACAAATTCAAATAATACACAACAACCACAACAACAATCATTTGATTTCATAATTATTGCATGTGGTGTAAATAATAAACCTGCATCTACTAGTAATATTGATTATTTAAATAAAAGTAATAGTAATAGTAATACAGATATAATTCATTCAAAAGATTATAAATCACCTGAATTATATAATGGTAAGAAAGTATTGGTTATTGGTAATGGGTCATCAGGTAGTCATATATGTAACGAAATTGCAATGGAAACTACAAACGATTCAATAGTACATCATTTAATTAAAAGTGTTAAATGGATGTTACCTTTTACAACTGATGATGGTAGTACAATAGATTCAATATTATTTAAAAGATCATTATCATATTCATTAAAAGAATTAAATGAAACTGATAGAAATAAATCAATTTATAAATTAATGAAAGAAATTACAAATAATAATCAAAATTGTAAAGAATATATAATTGACGAATCTGTATCTACGTTACCTCAAAATTACATTTTCACAAATCCAAATTATTTAAAACAAGTTGTTAATGGTAGAATTAAAGTATTAAAAAACAATATAAATGAAGAAGAGTCGTTGTATGAATCATATGATAATATTATAATTTGTAATGGGTATAATTTAGACTTATCATTTTTAGATAAAAGTATTTTAAATTTAATTCAGTTTAACGAAAATGAAATATTTCATCCAATAAAGAATTTATACAAGTTTATATTTTTACCGGAAATTCAATCAATTTCATTTGTTGGTATGTTTAATAGTCCTTATTATGCATCAATTGAATTAATGTCAAGATGGGTATCATTAGTTTATTCAAATAAATTGAAATTAAATTGTAGTAAAGAAGAAATGAAAGCATGGATAAATAAAAACAATATTAAGAATAGTAATAGTGGTGTTAAATCACAAACATCGTATGGTGATCATATATTGTTTTGTGATGATTTAGCAAATGAAGTTGGATGTTTGCCAAATTTTAATCAAAAAAAAATAAATGATCCAAACTTGTATAATAAACTGTGGAATGAAATGTTCCACGTTACTGATTACCGCTCATCTGATAATAATTAAATAAAAAAAATTAAAAAAAAATAAAATTAATTAAACGAAAAACTTTTTTCATTTTTTTTTTTTCATTTTAATTTTTACATTTTTATTTTTATTTGTTTTTTATCTCTTTGTTGTCATACATATAAACAAATGACAATATGAGCTCAAGCAAAAATAATATTAATAATAATAATAACAATAACAATCATAATAACAATATCAATAAGAAACAAACCGTTAGTGGTGTAATAACGAAGAAACATACTGTTACACAACAACCATCTACAACAACACAAAATAGTATAGCACAACCAACGCCACCAAGAACAAAGAATAGCATTATAATTAAAAATGTGACTCCTGTATCAAAAAATAATAACAATAATACACCGACAACAACTACAATAACAACAGCAACAGACACAGCTAGTACTGCCATAAACAACAACAATAATAATACAAGTAACAATACTAATGTCAATGCAAATAATAATAATAATAGTTTATTAAATAATAATAAAAGTCTAAGATCTAAACTTAGTACATCACCAACTATTACTTCCGCTGTTAGTAATGCTGCTACTACTCAATTACCAACATCTGTTGTATTAATTGAACCACCATCTCCAATTAAAGTTAAAACTATTGATAAAGATATTAAAGATTTATTACTTAAATTAGATTTATTAAATTATCAATCAATATTAGAAAATGAAAATATAACTTGTTGGGATCAATTTTTAGAACTAAAAGATGAACATTTAAAAATGATGAACTTTAAAATTGGTGATATCATTAATATAAGAAGATTTTTAAAAACAACTAGTGCTATCAAAGGTAAATTATTGAGATTATTAATATATACATAACTTTTTCTCATGTGATATTAATATTGTCTTTATAAATTTACAGATGACCATATTATAAATAACTACAATAATAGTAATAATAATGGTAATAATGGTAATAATGGTGATCAAACTAAATTTATTCAAGCATTTTTAAGATCAGATGCATTTAAAATTGCTGTTCAAAAAGCATTTTCTGGATCATCATCTGATAAAGAATTTAATGATAGTATGAGTTCATTTTTATCAAGTTCAATAGATAACAATAATAAAGTAAATACAGATGAAGAAAAAAACAATAATAATAAAAATGTTGATACTATGGATGAAATTGAACATATTAAATTACCATCATCATCAGAGGATGAAGATGATGAAAATAGTGATGCTGACATTACAAGAATATCAGTTAGAGATATTGTACCACCAAAACAACAACAACAAGATACATTGGATGATCAACCAATGGAAATTGATAAAAAGACCCCACCAACACCATCAAAATCACCAAGATCGTCACAACAATATGAAACTATAATAAATCGTAGTATAAATTATAGTAGTGGAAGTAGTAGCAGTGAAAGTAGAAGTAATAGTAGAGGTAGAAGTAGAAGCAGAAGTATAAGTAATAGTGTTGGTGGTAGTGTAGATGGTAGTCAAAGTGATAGTAATAATGTAAAAAGAGGTAGAAGTACAAGTAGAAGTGCAAACAGAAGCATAAGTCGTAGTAAATCAAGAGATAATAGTAGTTCGGCTGATGAAAGTGGAGCAGATACAATTGTAAATAGTAATAATAAAAGTCCACTTCAATTTAAAAAACCAACAATCATAAATATTACAAAAGCAAAAAAGAAACCAACTACAAAATCACTTGATAAAGAAGATGTTGAAACTTCAGATAATAAAGAATCAAATAACGAAATGAAAGATGATGAATCAGATTCAGAATCAGAATCCGATGATGATAAAAGTAACGATAATATAAAAAAACCTACAAGAACAAAAGAGCAACGTGAGAGAGCAAATAAAAAGAAAAGAGATAAAAGAAAGAAAGAAATGGAAATTGATTTAGAATATTATGAATCACGTAAAAAGGCTGGTAGTGCAATTGATAATAATAACAATAACAATAACAGTAACAGTATCAATGGTATAAGTTTACCAGATTTTTCAACAAGTAAAGTTCAAATGCCACAACCATTATCATCAACATCATCATCAACAGCATTAACAACTACTACAAATAATATATCACCAACATTATCATCAACACCAGCAAAGAAACAAGTTGATTTAGAAAAGATTGAAGATTTCATTTCAGCAAAAAAGATTGAATGGTATGAAAAGAATGCAAATAGGTTAAATAAAATGATTGGTAATTTATATACTCTGGCAAAGAATAGCGAAGAAGTATTTAAACAGAGAGAAAATAGATTCTTTGAATACAATGCAATAAAATGCAGATATTTCAATGAGTTTCAATATGATTTCTCTGCACAGGTATTTAAAACAATCAGTCAATCATTTGAAAACTTTTGGCAAGAAGAGTGGATTATGGATAAATTAACTAGCAATACTCCACCACCTGTATATAAAGAACCTCCAAAGACAAAATCTACAACATCAACATCATCATCAAAATCAAATGGTGATCAACATGTATTCATTGAAGATTCTGATGAAAGTCCAGAAGATTGGGGTGAAGATAATGTTATTTCAAAATTATCAGAACAACGTGATGGCGGTAGTGATAGTAGTAAAGAAAAAGAAGTAAAAGATAAAGAATTAAAAGAAAAAGAAATTAAAGATAAAGAAGTAAAAGATAAAGTAGTTTCACCACCACCATCACAACAAGATGATGATGATTTGTCAGGATTATTTGATATTTGGAAACCATCAACAAACAAAAGAAAGAAACCTTCACCATCTATAGGTAAAGCTAAAGTTGTATCACCACCAACACAACAATCAGCCCCTTCACCTCCTCCACATCTATCACAATCAGAAGATGAAAAGATGGAAGATGAAGAAGAAGAAGTAGAAAAAGAAAAAGGTAAAGGTAAAGTTGAATCAGTTGTAGAAATAGAAGATGAAGAAGAAGTGGAGGAAGAAAAAGTTTCATCTAAAAGAAAGAAAAGAGAAAAGAGAAGAAAAGTTGTGATATCATCTGACGATGATGAAAAGATGAAAGATGAAGAAGAATTAAGAATTAATGCACGTCGTCCAAGAGATTTAGATGCTGCATTAAAGATAAAGAAAAAGAAAAAGAAATCAAAAAAATCAAAGAGATCAAATGATAGTGATGAAGAAATGAAACAAGATAGTGAAAATAGTGGTAGCGAAAAAGATTCAAATTCAGATTCAAATGTAAATAATAATAAAAAAACAACAAAAACAACAACATCAACAAATAAGAAAAACAGAATTCAAGAAATTGAAATTTCAAGTGATAGTGGTAGTGAAAGAGAAATTCAAACTAGAAATGGTAGAACAATAAGATTAAAAAAAAATAAAAGTAGAAAAGAAGCAATTGCAATTAGTAGTAGTGGTTCAAGTGAAAGTGAAGTTGAAGTTGAAAACATTAGATCTACTTGTTCATCATCATCCTCAAGATCAATTTCAAGTGGTAGTGATAACAGTGATAGTAGTGATACAACAAAAAGAAGAAAGAACAAACGTAACAATAACCGCAGAAAGAAAAGATCGAATTCAAGTGATGAAGATTATAAATATTATTGTGAAAATTCATCAGATGATGATTTCATTGTGGATAGTAGTGATATTTCAGAAGAAGACGATGGAATTATTGAAGATTCAGATGATGGTGGTAGTGGTGGTGAAAAGTATAAAGAAAAAATTGTAAAGAGAAAAGCAGAAGCAGAAGCTAAAAAGAGACAAGTCCGATTAATTGATATCAAAGATATTAATAATGTAAATAAAGCAACACTCAGAATTAGAAAGGAAGAAGAAGAAGAAGTTAAACAAATTGAAGAGCTAAGAGCAACAAGAAATCTCAATAGTGTTAAACGTGATAGTTTAGTTGTATTTCCAGGTAATACCCAAGCAGATGATATTTTATTGGATCCTGAAATTGGTTGTTTCCTCAAAGAACATCAACAAAAAGGTGTACAATTTCTTTGGGAAAATATGGTTTACAAGAATAAAGGTTGTATATTAGCACATTCAATGGGTTTAGGTAAATCATTGCAAGTAGTTTCATTTGTTCACACTCATAATCACTATAATAAAGGTACAAGATACTTGTTGATTGTACCAGCAAACACTTTGTACAATTGGGAAAAAGAATTTAAAAAGTGGTTACCAAAAGGTGAATCAACAAAACCAAATGGAATTCGTGTATTTGCAGCCATCAATCAAAATTTAACAAAAAGAATTAAAACGTTTGAAGATTGGTATAAAAATGGTGGTGTATTAGCATTGACTTTTGAATCATTTTCATCGGTTGTAAATAAATGGGTTAGTGATGAAAAAACAAATCGTGAACAAAATATTGCAAATGGTACAAACAATGTATGTCCAATTGCATCGGTTGATAAATTATTGGAAACTGATTTCCTCATTGTAGATGAAGGTCATAGATTGAAATCAAACAAAACAAAGATATCAGATGCAACCAATAAAATCAAAACACCAAGAAAAGTATTACTAACTGGTTATCCATTACAAAACAATTTAATGGAATACTATACTATGATTGATTTTATACGTCCACTTCATTTAGGTAATGAAAAAGAATTTCGTGATCGTTTTGTTAGACCAATTGAAGCAGGTACAAAAGGTGATGCTACACCACAAACTATCAAATTGATGAGAGGTAGATTGGCAGCACTTCAATCGCTCATTAAAGATTTTGTTCAAAGATTAGGTCCAGAAGTATTAGATCGTGAAATTAATGTTAAAAAATCTGAAAAGATGATTCTAGTTAAACGTACAGACATTCAAACTAAACTATTGGAAATTTCAATTAAAAGTAGTAACTTCAATGATCATTTTGCTCAATATGAAGTGTTAACTGTAGTTGGTTGTCATCCTGATGGTTTACTCGAAAAGAAACCATTGGTAACAAAAGATTTGGAAAAGAAATCAATTGGTGAACTTAAATCAATCCTCGTTGCAAATGATGTACCAACAGCTGATATCATTGAAAAGAGTGAATTAGTTAAACGTGTAATCAATTTAAATGAAATTAAAGCATCTGATCTACTTCAACCATCGGTATTCTCTGCATATTTCAATCAAATTGGTTATAGAAGAGGTATAATTGAACGTTCAAACAAATTTGTATTATTCTTTTCAATGTTGAAAGTTTTCAATGAACATTCAGAACGTGTGGTCGCATTTAGTTTCTCCATTTCCACATTGAATCAAATGGAATACTTTATTCAAAAGAAATTAGGTTGGAAATTGGGTGTAGATTATTTAAGATTAGATGGTGCAACACCACCAAAAACACGTCAAAAATTAATTGATCAATACAATGATGTCGAAAACAATGTTAAGCTGTTTATTATTTCAACCAAAGCTGGTAGTTTAGGTACAAATTTAACTGGTGGAACAAGAGTTATCATTATGGATCTTAGTTGGAATCCTGTTCATGATCGTCAAGCAGTTTACAGATGTTATCGTATAGGTCAAAAGAAACAAGTTTACGTTTATACATTGGTAATGGCAGGTACAGGTGAACAAAAAACATACACTCAAATGATTTACAAACAAACACTTTCAAAGAGAGCAGTTGATTCTGAAACACCTAAAAACGTTGAAGAAGAAGTTAAAGTAAGAAACAAAGAGTTGGTTGATGTTCTTCAAGATATGGCTTCCATTAATCATGAATTACAACATGGTACTGATACCGTGTTCAATAAAGTTATCACTGAAAATCAATCTGCAATCATTGCCATTAAAGATGTTTACGCTTATTTCACAATGGATGAATATGGTAAATTAACTGAAGAAGAAGAAAAAGAAGCAATCAATGATTATAAAAAAGAAATTACCATTAATACTGGCGGTAGTAATACATCTACAACTACCACTTCTTACCCATTAAGTACAAAAAGTCCAACTTTTACTGGTGTTTTGAAATTTCAATAACCTGCTTCTCTTATTCGTCCAAATCCAAATAGTTATATTTAATTCAATTTAATATACTATAATATAAATAATAAAAGTAAAAAAAAAAACAAATAACAAAATAATGAATTGTCCATCTTTTTAATTTTATTATTTTTATCTTCATTATTATATGTTAACATGTTAACTAATAATCCATAACTGTTTTATAATTATGATGATGGATTTTATTTTTGCCATTTATTTATTGTGTAACAAAAAATTAATTTATTTGAATCTTAAGTAAAAAGATTTAGTAATGTACTTTTATGTGTATATGTATGTAACATTCTTAACTTTTAAATCACTTTTTACTATTATTCAATTAAATCTTTTTGAATTAATTGAAAAATGATTATGGTAATTTTTTAAAAATGAATTTACGAAATTAATCCAAATTTAAAATTTATTACCAAATATAAATTTTGTGGGGTTGTGTACTTTTTGTGTATGTTATTATATAAATAATTGAATGG
>JABXES010009371.1:0-45108 GCA_013375695.1 Dictyostelium brefeldianum | reverse complement strand
TAAAAAAACTAAAAAAGAAAAGGATCATATTATATTGTTTAATATTAAGATGATGACAAAAATGTTATGTAATGCCAACCTCTTTACTTTAAAAAATAAGATGTCTGACCTATGCTCGGTGTGATAAATTTAATTTAAAAAAAAAAAAAAATGGTGCTATTATGTTTTTTTTTAAGTTGAGCACTAAAAAAGTAAAATATACATAAACTTCATCCATAATTTATTCTACAATTATATTGTTGTAAAAAAAAAAATATCTTTTTCGAGCTTGGTTTTCGAGCTAAATTAATTTACAAAAGAAATTTCCAATAATGCAATAAATATCGAAACTTCACTTATAATTTAAATCATATATATTATAAAAAAATGTGTAAAGTGTATAGTTTTTATTTAAAATTTATAACCAATGATCAAATGATGATAATGAAGAGATGATGCAACATTGATGATTTACCAACGACGATTACATAATGGTGTTGGTGGACGACAAGGACATTGATTTCTTGGTGGAGGACGACATGGTGGTGGAGGTGGTCTTGAAGGTGGTTGGCAACTATTACCTCTGTCACTCCAACTCGAAGTTTCATCATTACCATATGAATCAGATGATGTACCACTTGAAACACTTGAAACACTTGAAACTATTGAACCAGTAATGTTACCTAAAGATGTAATTTTGTCTTTATTTGTTAGAATAAGATAATATAACAATAAATTACTTGTAAAAAAAATAAAAGAAAATTACCTAATATTGTCATTTTGTTATTTGTTTATTGTTTTTATTTAATTTGAAGATAATACTAAATAAATTATAAAAATTTATTTATTTTATAGTTTTTTAAATTGGTGACATAATAAACCCCGAACTATAATTAAATATGTGTTTGTTTTTTAAATAACTATAAAAATTTATATTAATTTTTATTTTTTCATATAAATATTCAAATAAACACATAAAAAAAATATGACAATAATAAGTATGAATTTTAAATATATGTTAAATTTATTTTTAAATTATATAATATCTAACATTATTAGGAATCATACAGATTCATTTACTAAAATTTCAAATCCAATTGCAATTATTAATAAACTAAATGTTCAATCACCATCATAGATCTAAAAGTTCAAGAAATAATATTGAATCTCGTGGTTGGTAAAATAAACATAAATTTATAATGAGAAATTAATTTATACAGAAATAAATTAGAAATTTACAAAAATATCTTTTTTTTAATAAAAACTATTTTTTTTTTATAAACCAACAACTCCAACAATCATATATAACCAAAAATGACAATTACATTTAAAATATCAAATGTTAAAAAAGAAAAAATAGAAATAAAAGAATTTGAATTAAATAAATTAATAAGATCATTAACAAAACAAGCTACTGAATCAGATACGGAATATCCAGATTATGATCAATTAGTAAAATCATTTGAAAAATCTGGTAAAAGTCCTTCAGAAGGTAGAGACTGTGCATATGCAATAATTGATGAATGGGATGCAAAATTTAATGATAAAATTACTGAAGTAATATCAAAGAAACAATTAATATCAAGTATTGAAACAACAACAAGAGAAGATGGTAATAATTGCATTAAATTAAAAGAAGGTAGTTCAAACTCATTTATACGTTCTGCATGGGGTGCATATAATAATCATTGGAATTTATCAATTAGACCAGACGATGTATGGTGGTCAATTATAAATCAATTTTCATTTTATTTAAATAAAAATCATGAATTACTTCGTGATAAATTTGTAGATTTTCAAGAAGGTAAAAAAGAAATACAAATTATAATTGACAAACCAATCACAGAAATACCAATTAATGAAATAACAAATCAATTTGTAAATAAAATATCAAATAATATTAAAGATCCATTGGTTAAAGATTGGATTATACCATCATTTTCAACTACAACATCAAATGATAAAATTGCATTTTCAATTGCATTAATGGCGATTTCAAAAGAGTATTTTAGTTATAGTTTTAGATCACGTTGTGGGTTACCTCAAGTAACATTAAATGGTACAGTGGAAGATTGGGTAAATTTAAAAGAAAGAATTGTAAAATTATTACAATACAATATAGAGGAAACAAATGAAATTAAAAGATGGGTAGATTATTTATTACCAGTTGCAGATAAATTAATTGAATCTTCTCAAGGTAATCCTGATTGCGATTGGTGGAATAAAATTGTTGATTATAGAGCACAATCTGGAGGATCTGTATTAACTGGATGGTTAAGTGTTTTCTGTGTTTTCAATGAATCTGGTGTTTTCAATGATGATGAACCAATGCATATGTGTCTAAATAAAGAAAAAGGAATTTATCCAATCGTGAGTTCTTCAATACCTGATGGATATTTATCAGCACCAATTAAATTAATTGATGCAAATGGTGTAACCTATTCAACAACTGAAATTTATGCTGGTCATTTTGGTTCATTAGTTGATCAAGATCAAACAATAATATCACCATCAATTGATTGGTTAATGTTGGCAGATTTAAAACAATAATAACGATAATAATAAAATATACATGTTGTTTATTTATTGATAGTGTGTGTTGTTAATTACCATTATTTAAGAATGGGTGAAATAAAGCATCTGATGCAGTTATTCTAGTTTGAGGATTTGGATCTAAACATCTTTCTAATAGATCATATAGTTCAGGTGGTACATCTTGTTTATGTTCACTTGATTCATTTCTTAATTTCCTTGATAAATCTTTCCAAGATGTTGGTTGAATTGTATGTGATACAGTTACTTTTTTCTCTAATAAATTTGCAATATCAATTATTTTCTTTGACCCAATGATGGAAACAATCTCTGCTAAACTTGTCATATCATCAGGCGAAATGAAAAATGGATATCTACCTGAAATCATACATAACAATATAACACCAACTGACCAAATATCAATTGCTGTTGTTTGTTTATTATATTTTAATAATACTTCAGGTGCTCTAAATCCTCTTGTTCCTGCACGTGGTGCTTGTTGTTGTGTTGTTGTAGTTGTAGTTGTTGTAGTTTTGGTTGTAACACCACCGCCACCTGCCCCACCATTACCAACTTTAGTTTTATTTGAAGATGATGAAGATGATGTTAATGTATTTGAAATTCCACCATTTATACCAGTTGTATCAATTATAATTGTTTCTTCTTGACTACTTTTACAATTAAATGTTGTTGATCCATTACCATTAGTACTTGCAGTAGTGGTATTTGATAAAGTACTATTACCACCAGCAATATCATTACTATTCATCTCTTGAGCTAAACCAAAATCAATTAATAGGAACGAATTCTTTTTCAAACAATATAAAAAGTTTGTTGGTTTAACATCACGATGACAAATGTTATTCTTATGAATATGACGTAACGAATCAAATAGAGCGTAAAGGTATTGTTTAATGTTTTCATTTGTCATTTGAAAAAAGTAATCTTTAAATGAATCATGCTCAAAATATGGTAATACCAATGTTACTTGATCTTTGTATCGCAATGCACCCAATAGCGCAGATACATTATAATGACCACCAACTCTTAACAAACTATGAATTTCATTTAATATTCTTGCAGGTGATGAAGTTGGTGCTACACGTTTAAGTGCAACTATTAAACCAATATTCGGACCATCTATACAAACTGATTTATAAACACCACTAAATGTACCTTGACCAATCTTTTCCAATATTCTATATTTCCCTTTAATCTCTGGATATTCTGAATCTATATATTCGATATTTGGTTGATTCATTAATTCTTTTAAATCATTTGTACTACTGTATATACTATTCTTTAATATTAATTTCAAATCATTTGGTTCTTTATCTTTTTGACTATTTATAATTGATTTAATTGTTGGTATTGATTTAGTTTTTGATACTTTTGGTGTGGTTGTAGTGGTTGTTGTAGTTGTAGTCGCTGTATTACTATTATTAATAATTGAATTACCATTATTATTTGCTGTTGATCTATTACTATTTACATTATTATTTATATTTTGAGGTGATGAGTGTTTTGATTGTCTTTTGTTGGTTGTTGAGGTTGTTGTAGGTATATTATTGTTGTTACCATTACGATTTAAGTATAAATTTTGATCATTATATGGTATAGAAGGTGGTGAATGTTGTTGCTGTATTATTGGTTGGTGTGGTTGTGGAGATTGAAAGTTATTATAAGGATTATTTGATTTTGTAGTGGTTGAAGATTGTGGATTATTATATATAGAATTGTACAAGTGTTGTTGTTGCTGTTGCTGTTGTGACATGGGTGAACCTGAATTTAAACTAGTATTTAAAAACTGATTTGATTGTTTTGTTGGTGTTGAATTGAATGAACTATTACAATTATTACTATTATTATATTTACTATCAATTGAAGAATTTAAAGAAGGTGAGTTTGTTATTATAGATAATAACGGTAAATGAACTGGTACTTTAAATGTTGGATCATTAAAATGAATTGGTGATGCATTCATTGATACTGTTATAGGTGACCTTGATTCTAAAAAAGATGATCTATCATTACTATAATTACCACCTCCAGGTGAATTTATATATATATGACCACTACTTTGATCTATACTATTGTTATTACTATTATTACCATTATTATTAAAGAATAAAGATTGAGGTGATGTTGGTGTTTGATGATACGATGAAGAAGGTGGTGATAAAGGTTTAAATGTATTTGAACTTGATAATGGTAGTAATTGTGATTGATGTGGTGGTGGTGGTGAATGTTGTTGCTGTTGATTTATGTATATATTATTATTACTATTATAACCACTACTTTTATATGTTGTTTGTTGAGGTAAAGATAATAAAGATTGTGAAGAGGAAGATGAAGAAGTTGGTCGACTATATACAGCATTTATATTATTATTACTGCCATATATACTACTGCTACCATTAAAACTATTATTATTATTATTCTCCCATGAACTCATTTTTAATATCCATAGAGTATTTTTGTAAGCAAACAATATAAAAAAATAATAACCACAAAAAAAAAATTATAAAAAACACAAACAAAACAAACTTTTTTTTTTTTTAATTATCTACTAACAAACTAAAATAAATAGTTTACATAAACCACCCTTTATAAAAATATTAAAATAAAATACACCTATCAAAAGTTTTAATTATATGATGGTTATTGTTTGTTGAGATTAATATAAAAATGATGTATTTTTACAAAAATTTAAGTTTATTCATGATTTTCATGTTTTTTTTTTTTTATTTATATTTATTATTTAGGTTGATTTGTTATCTTCATTTAATTGTTTAACTACTTTTAAAGATTCATCAATATGGGAAGCACATGAAAACCAAGAAGTACTATGATTCAATGCAACTTTACCATTTTTGTCAACTACAAAAGTTGCTCTGCCATAATTGAATACCCAAGAAGAAGGTAATTTCCCATTTGCTCCATATGAAGTACCAACCATTCCATCAGCGTCACATAGTATTGGAAATTTTATATTATTATCACTTGCAAATTGTAAATGACTTTCAATTGTATTTGAACTAACACAAATTACATTTGCACCAAATTGTTCAAATTCATCAAAATTGTCTCTAAATGTACAAACTTCTTTTGTACATACAAAACCTATATTATTTGGATAAAATGCAATTACTAATGGTTTACCTTTAAATTCCGACAATGTAAATTCTCTATCTTTATTTGGTGAAAATAATTTAAAATCAGGTGCATCATCACCAACCTTTAATGTTACACTATTTGATAAAAACATAGTTTATATAGTAATAATAATATACAAAAAGAAATATTAAATAAATAAATAATAAAAACAAATAGTGGTGTGTTAATTTAAATAATTTAAATGATTATTATAATTTATAATTATATCAGAAAGTGGTGGAGATTTAAAAAAAATAAAATATCTTTTTTTTAAAAAAAAGCAAAAACTGTTATTCACAACATCAATTAAAAAAAGAAATAAAAAAAAGTTTATTTTACAAGTATTGGTTAGTTGATATTAAAATTGATGTTGATTATATAAGTGTAGTAGTAGTTGTAGTAGTTGTAGAAGAGTATGTTCCTAATTACTATATATCTTATTTGCTTTTAAAGTTTGGATAATTTTTAAAGATTCTTCAATATGAGTTTTTGCATTTAATAAAAGTGAATGTGATAATAATATTGTACCATCTATATCGATTATAAATGTAACTCTACCAGTAATAATAAATCCATCAACTCCAAATAATTTTGCTAATTTCATTCCCTCATCATCTACAAGTGTAAATGGAATTTTATTCTTTTCTGCAAATCTTAAATGACTGTCTCTACTTTGTGATGATACACCCACAACCTATAAATGAGTGTGTGTTAGATTTTATATTTTTTTGAAGATTATCATATTTTATTTTTTATTTTTACATACTTCAACACCAGCATCTGTAAATTCTTGATATGCATTTCTAAATTCACATACTTCTCTACTACAATAATATCCTATACTATTTGGAAAAAAGAATAAAACGAATGGTTTTATTCCAATATAATCTGTAGATTTGACTTCTTTACCATAAATGTCTTTACAAACAAATGATGGTGATATTTCTCCGACCTTTAATCTTGCCATTGTGTATGATATAATAAATTGATAATTAATTGATAATAAATAAATTGATAATTATAAGTTCGATAAATTTGATTGATTAATGTAAAAAAAGTAATATTACTAATATATTATTTATTTTTACTAGATTGTTTGTATTTATATTTGTATTGTATTAAAATAAAATAATTTTTTAAAGTTCGCTTTAAATAAAAACATTAAAATACAATGTAGAAATAAATAAATAAATAAATAAAATAAATAATTTTAAAATAAATTAAATAATATTAATAATGTTGTCATACAATCAAATTTGTTGTTGTCATACATTTTTTACTAATATTAATTAAATAAAATAAACACACTATCGAAAATATCAAAAAATTACAATATTTTTTTCAAAAATTAAAAGTGGCGCATGAGAAATATTTTATTTATTTTTCATTTTTTTAAATTTTTATATGTAAAGGGTGTATTTAAATTATATACCATCAACACACACAATTAAATTTATGTGATTATATTGCAATTCGGATCTATTATTATATGATGTTATTTTTTAATTGAATAAATTAACGGTTCACAAGTTAAACCTTAAACCAAACTAAATTATTGTATTGTTTTCGGATTTATCGCACACAAACGTGTCTATGTGTGTTTGCAACAAAAAAAGAAAAAAAATAAATCATTGGAAAAAAATCAAAAAACGATATTGATAAATATCTATATCTTATCTATAGATATAATAAAAGTAATAACTTTATTATGTGTATTATATATGTATGTACATTATTTTAATTTATTTATTGTGACTTTAATTTTTCAATTACTTTTAAAGATTCTTCTATATGCGAACCAGATGAAAGTAATGCAGAATGTACCATTGCAATTTTACCTTGTTTATCAATTATAAAAGTTACACGACCAGGTAATAAAAACCCATTAACATCGTATTGTTTTGCTAATTTTGAACCTTTATCTGTTAATAATGTGAATGGTAATGAATATTTTGAAGTGAATTCAGCATGACTTTCTGTAGAAGGATGGGGAAATACATATATTAATATCACGTACACATATACTTTCAAATATATCTATACATACTTTCATCATCTGAACTAACACCTACTACCTCTGCACCTGCTTCAATGAATTTTTGATATTTATCTCTAAATTCACCTATTTAATGAAATACATATTAATATCACGTGCACCACATTACTTTCAAATATCTATATATCTAATGTATTACAACATACAAGCTTGAGCAGTGCATACGCTTGTATTATCTTTTGGATAAAAATATAAAACTACTGTTTTGTTTACAAAGTCTTTTAATGATACTAAATTTCCTTTTGAATCTGGTATATTTTCAAATTCTGGAGCAATGTCACCAACTTTTAATTTTGTCATGTTTCTTATTATATTTGTTAATTTATTAAATTTATTAATTTTGTTTTTATTTGTTTATTTGTGTTTATCGGAATAAAAATTAAATTAAATTATTGCTTGTATAAATATTAAAAAAAATAAAGATAAAATAATTTGGAATGGGGTTCTAAATTTCGCAATAAAATTACTATAAAAATAAAAACAATAAAAAATAAATAAAAATTAATTTTATTTGATATCAACAACAATTTTAGATTTTTCAAAAAAAAAAAAGAATAAAGGAGTTGTGATTCCACATAAAAACGATTGGGAATTTGAAAGAGAAGATATTTAATTTATTTAATAACTATAGTGGTTTGTTGTTATAAATTACTATATTTATTTAATTATGGTTATTATTGTTGTTGTTGTTGTAATTGTCTTTGAACTAAATTATAGTATAAACCATTACGATTTTTCATTAATTCGAAATGATTACCAAATTCAATTATTTTACCATGTGATAGGACACCAATTGCGTCACTACTTTGAATTGTTGATAATCTATGAGCAATGATGAGGGTTGTACGATTTTTCATTAAATTTGATAATGCTTCCGATACCAATTCTTCAGATTGGGTGTCAAGTGCTGATGTTGCTTCATCTAGGATAATGATTTGTGGGTTTTTAAGGATAGCTCTTGCAATTGCAATACGTTGTTTTTGACACCAGATAACATAACACCTCTTTCACCAACCATTGTTTCGTAACCATTTGGAAATTGTGTGATAAATTGATGTGCATTTGCAAGTTTAGCAGCATTGATAATTTCATCATCTGTTGCAGTTGGGTTTCCATATTTTAAATTTTCAATGATTGATGTTGCAAATAGTATAGGTTCTTGAGAGACAATACCAATTTTAGAACGTAACCATTTAGCGTTTAATTGTTTTATTGGATAGCCATCAATTGTTATCTCACCTTTGGAAACATCGTAGAAACGTTCGAGTAATCCAGCAATTGTTGATTTACCGCCACCACTTGATCCAGCTAATGCGACTATTTGACCAGGTTTTAATGTTAGGTTTAAATTTGATAAAACAGATACGTGTGGTCTAGTAGGGTATTTGAACTCAACATTTTTAAATTGAATTTCACCACGTAATTCTTTTAATTTCCAACCTTTATTTGAGTCGATCAGTGGTACTCTGTTTATCAATTCAGTAATTCTTTGCATACCACCCATAGCACTCATAATTTGAGTAAACAATATTGACATTTGAGAGAATGATGATTGCATATTCATAGTGTGAATTATGAATGAAGTTAATTGACCACCTGTCATTTCACCACGTGATACCAATGTACCACCATACCAATATACTAACAAAGATACAGAATTCAATGCTAACGAAACAACACCTTGAAAAATACCAATTTGAATACCAGATTCAGTTGAAAGATCTAAAGATTGTTGATTTTTGGTGGAGAATCTGTCAGATTCATATTGTTGATTTGAAAATGCTACTACAGTTCTAACATTACCAATTGCTTCTTCTGCAACAATTGTTGATTGTGCTTGTGCTTGTTGTGATCTAATACTTAATCGTTTCAAATAACTTGCATACAATGTACCAAATGATACCATAGTTGGTAATATAGTTAACATACCAAATGACAATTTAGGTGATATCAATACCAACGATATAACACCACCAACAATTTGACCTAAACTTTTAACACCTAATGAAACTGAATGTTTCAATGCTGATCTAACCAATTGGACATCACTTGATAAACGATTAATTAAATCACCAGTTGAATTTTGATCGAAAAATCCTATTTCTTGATCTAGCAATGATGAAAATAATACTGTACGTAATCTTGCAGAGTATCTTTCACATGCAATACTAATCAATGTTGAATATAAGAAATTTAAACCTGCTTGACATAACAATATAATTACAGCTTGTGTTGCAGGTCCTTTTAATGATTCTCCATTTTTTGTACAATCTACTAATTTACCAAACACTTTAGGTATTTGTAACCCTACCCAACTTGAAAATAGTGCTGTTACAATACCAAAACAAAAATATAAGAAATCATTACCAATAACTTTAAAAAATAATTTAAATGAACTAATTGATTTCTTTGTTTTAATTGATTCTTCATCTTCATCATCTAATATTATATTTTCATCAATGTCTTTGCTACCATTACTACTTTCATCTTCTAATTCTATAACAAGTTTATCTGGTTGGTCATATGGATCATTTAAATTTTCATCTGTTTCACAAAATGATATACCAATTTTATCACCATAAAATTTAAATATAATAAATGAAAATCCAATTACTACTAATATACCATTTATAAATTTAATTTCAAATAATTTATTCCCATTATTACCTCTGTTACTACCAAATTTGAAATTATTATTATTACTTGAATAATTTCTTTTATTTATATTGTTTCTATTGATTATATTATTATTATTTATTATATTGTTATTTATTATATTATTATTTTTACATATGAAATTATTATTATATAATTTATTGTTATTACTATTTATGATATTATTGATATTATTACTATTTAAAAATACATTCTTTTTTGGTATGATATTACTTTTTATATTATTAAATGAATTAAATTTTAAAATTGTTTTTTTAGGTCAAATTGGAAATTTTTTTGGTAACAACTTAAAAAAAAAAAAAAACCAATTCATTTAAAAAAAAAAAAAAAATTAAAAAAAAAAAAAAAAAAAAAAAAAAAAAAATCGAAAAAGCGAAATTTTTTTTTAATTTTCATTTATTTTGATCTTTTAAACAAATAACAAATAATAATATAATGAGTATTGTAAATAATGAAGTACCAAATAATAAAATAATATTAAAAAGGATAGCAGTTGATCCAAATAATAAACAACAAGTTGATAATTTTAATAAAAACTTTATATATAATCATTGGTTTAATCAAAAGGTAGAAATTATATTACCAATTAAAAAATCAGAAAATGAAGGTGATGAAGACGAAGAAAAGGAAAAACAAAAACAAAAACAAAAATCAAAAGGTAGTTTATTATCACAAGTTGCATTATCAGGTAAATTAATAGTTGAAGGTGAATTCACATCATTATTTCAACAGCAACAACAAACATCATCAACATCAAGTACCAATACAAATCAATTATATTATCAAATTGAAACAACATTAGATTTATTATTATCACATGATTTCATTGATAGGTATATCAAAAATGGTGGATTCAATGCAATTTCACAATTCAATTTTATAGATTCTGGTAATGTTGTTGCATTTTTACCAGATTCAACGGTGGTCTTAAATTTAGAGAAAGAGACATACCAAGAATTAGGTCTTGTTGGCAAACCAAGTTTATTTAAAAATTCACAAAGATATATAATTAAATTGGATACACGTAGTAAACAATTTTCAAAAGATTCAAAATCATATACTAGATTAATGTGGGCATTAAAAGACAGATTGTCATCAATTACATTATTATGTTACAAAGAGAATAAAAAAGACAATGCCACCAATAAATTAGAACCAATTGATTTCCCAAAAGGAGTATTGGTTAAACAATTATATAACCAATCAAATCAACAAATTTCAAAATACCGTTTACCGACATTACAAATTATAAATGATTATTTAGGTGGTGATGAAAATGGTACAATTGATAAATTAACATATTGTGATTTCATAAATGAATGGATTGAAGTAATTGGATTTGCAAGTTTAAATATACAACCAGATGTTATGGATGATTTTGAAATTTCAAATTCATTATTATCAATGTGTACTGGTTCACCAACTCAATGTTTTAAAGCATCTCAAAATGGTTTCATTTCAAATCAATATATAATTGAATTAATTGCAAAAATAAAACAATTAATCAATAAAGGTACAATTGAATATGGTTGCGTAAATATAAGTGGATTTGCTGATACTCCATTATCATGGGGTTCAACTGAACATAATTATTTATATGGTGGTGAAAATGATCAATCTCTATTAATATTACCAAATAATAAATATTTATCTTCAAATTTAATTGGTACATTTGATTATTATTGTTAACAAAACAAACACAATAATCACAAACAAATAATAAATAAAACACATTCTTCTTTAATATAATTTTATTTAATATAAATAATCATGTGTTTCTTCTTGTTCAGGTACAAACATTGATTCCATAATATTTGGGAAATTTGAAATTAAACTATCCATTCTTTTATGAAGTTGAACCTTTTTTAAAGATGGTGGAAATATATTTACAGTTATTTTTTTATTGTATCTTGATCCACCAAATTTTAATGAGGTTAAATTTGGTGGTAATATACCAACTTTGTTGACGGATTGATTAAAATCACAAAATTGAGAAATTGATAATGATTTTAATGATGCTGGTAAATTGGCCAATGGTTGATTAAAACGATAATAGAGTTCAAGTGATTTCAATGATGTTAAATTTGAAATTTCCAATGGTTGATTAAAATCACCTGCAAATATTAATGATGTAAGTGAAACTGGTAAATGACCCAACGGTACCCTTTGATTAAATGCACGTGCAAATTTTAGACTTTTCAAATTTGTTAAACTTGATAAATTGATTGGATAATTTGTACCGATTGTTAAATTTGTTACAGACATTGGTATTGCGTCTGCATTATATCCTAATCCTGTATTATCATTGATGTGTAGTTCTTTAAGAGTTGATGGGAAAATACCGTCATCTAATTTATTTTTAAATGATCCAGATATTTTTATACTTGTTAAAGATGTTGGGAAATAACTACTCTCCAATCCAATGTAATGTTTTGAACCATTACTATAACTTAAACTTTTCAAACCAGTTGGAAGTGAAGTTAATTTTGAATTTGTTAATCTTACATCAAGTGATTCCAAATGTTCAGGTAACATTGATGAAGTGATTGTATCAGTTAGACCATCTTTTAAACCATGTTCAAATTTAAGGTGTTTTAAATTTTCATTATTGCTTAGTCTTAGTACATTTAATGGCTTGAGAATTATATTATTTCCAGACATTTCCAAGGAAGTTACAGATTTAGGAATTGAATTTGTCGTAATTGTTGTATCGTGTGGAGTGTATAGTTTATGAATTACCAATGTTTTAACTTGAGTTGGAATAACGTATGGTTCAATTGTATAAGCGAAATCTGGTACTGACATTTTCAACTTTGTAATCGAATGTGGTAATACATTTGGACCTAATCTTTGTTTATATCCAATTATTGATAATTCCTTTAACGTACTTGGTAAATCACCATGATTTAATGGTACACCATCATTATTCCAATAACCAAAATCTAAACACGTTAATGTATTTTTAAAAAGTAATGGTGTAATTGAATTTTTGAAATTGGATCTACCATTAACAATTAATGTTTTAATATTACCAGGTATAACCAACTGTTGTAAATTCCCTTTAACACTATTCCCAAATTTGAATACATAATTTGTTACATCTGTTACTGATGGCGGTAACGCTTTAATTTGTGTTGTAAATGTTTTATAAGTTTTTGGAAAATGTATTTTTTCAATTACTTTTGTTTCTGAAAATACATCTGGTGATACATTTGATACTTCACCATAACCATAAATATATAACTGTTTTATTTGATTTGGTAAATCACCTTTAATTAATTGTTCAGTTGAATAGTAATGAACAATTTCAATGTATTCTCTATGTTTATGATATACTAAATCTTGAACATCATAAATATGTACTACTTGATTTTCAACATATAAATCAATAAAGTGTAATATTTTCTTTTTTAAATATATATTATTCCACACATTATCAAATTTATTATTTGAAACATATTTAATTTTTGTCATATTATTACAATGAAGAAGTGCTCAAAAAATAAAAAGTTTCACCTAAAACCAAAAAAAGTCTTTTTTGATAGTTTTTTTTTTCGAAAACACATGATTTCAGAAATTATCTAGAAATAAACATATTTAATTATCAATGAATATTATATTAGTTTTTTCAATATTTCATTTGAGTATTTCAGTTTAAAAAAAAATGGTTTAACCCATAACCATTTTTTTGTCAAAAATTTGATGTGATTTAAGAAATTAAATTCTTAGTAAATAATTGTGTTTCAGGAGCCTGTCAGGAAGGGGTTGCTGGTAATCAGGGTTTCGCTGTTGTTCTTTGGTGGTGTCGTAGTTGTAACTAAGTGAGTTATACAAACTAACCATTGGATGATCCCACTATCGAAATCATGGCCTTTGAAAACATTTAATGATCCGTTTAGGTTTTGGTATTTTAAATTTTGAATGTTTATTTATATAAAAAAAAGTTATTTGTTGATATTGTATAATAAAAATTTGTCAGTTGAAAAATAATTTAAAAAGAAAGCAAGACTAGAAGAGGAAGGTTGAGTTATGGCAATTTCATGTTTTTTTAAATAGTGACAGTAAATCATATTTGAGCAGAGAGTATTCATTAATTTTGAAGCAATACCCTTATTTCTATTTGATGGTAATACCCAAATAGTATCTACACCGCAAAGAATTGGAGTTGGTTGATTTGTACATTCTATAGTTGGTACCAAACTTTCAATTCTATAACCTTTATTCACTCTTTCAGCAAATAAGCTCCCAATTACTCTACCTGTTGAATCTAAATATAAAAATACTTTCTCTTCTTCTTTGTTTTTGTTATTTACAGTGTCACTTGATGTGGTGGCAGTATCATCTAATTCATCATTTATAATTGATTTTAAACTTGTTATTTTTGATTGTAATTGTTGATTGTCAATTAAATCATCTTGTGTTACAACTATTATTGAATGACCATTTGGGTATGATATGATTACTTTGTATGAATGATTTTTAAAGATTATTTTTTGTTGAATATTACCACTACAAAATGAGTTGTGTGCAGCTTCATCTTCTTTGGATCCATATGAATATAACATTTTACATTTACTACAAATCATTTGTCCAACATTCTTTTGACCTGCATCAATAACAGTTTGCTCTAATTTATCTTTTTCTAATTTATCCATTACTATTATTGATGATGATGATGTAGTGGTTGTTGATGTGTTACTGGTCTTTGGTTTAGTTGGTGTAGTTGGTGTAGTTGATTTTGTCTTTTTTATTATTTGTTTATGCTGTAAAAATTTATTTGATACAGATTCTGCTGTTGTTGAATAGTGTGTTTGTGATGCTGATTTCCAATCCCATTCTTTAACATGCTTTTCTTGTGATGGTTTATAGATATTAAATGGATCTGCTTTTGATGGTGTTGTTATAGTTGTTGGTAATTTTTTATTAACTTTAATTGGTGACGTAACTGTTGTAGTTGATGATGATATTGATTTCCTTTTACAATTTGATGTGGTTGTTGTTGATGGTGATTGTGGTAGCACTGTTAACATTTCCATTATTTTTTATTATTTGTTATTGTGATTATTATTGATATTGATTATTATTATAATTTGATGATGTGTTGGTAGTAATGAAATTACTAAAATAAATCTCGTTATTAAAAATTAATTCTTTGATTAAAAAATTAGATTTATAATTTACAAGTTTAATCTTGATGAGGTGGTATCCGTGAGAAATTTTATAAAAAATAATTAGATTATTAGATATAAAATTAGGACGAGTACTTTGTGTGAGTGTGTATGTGTAATATTAAAAAAATAGAAATTTTTTTTTTATTTTTTAATTTAACAAAAAAAAGCGCTTTTATCGTTTTTTATTTGGATGGATTACACAAGGTGTTGTTTTTATCTGTATATTTTATAAAAAAATAAATTTAAACACATGTACATATGTGTGTGGACGTGTAAGTGTGTGTGTTTATAAAACAAATAATATAATCTAAAAAAAATAAAAATATGATGTTTTTTAATTTTTTAATTTATTTATTTATTTATTACATTACAAGGGATGTGGTGTTAATTTGTTTTGCTGTTGTTGTTATTGTTTTATTGGTTTAATGCAATGCATAATAAAGAAGAAGAAACAGGAATATATAAAATTAGGCTAATAAATGATAAATTGGATAGAAATTGTTGGAATGAAAAAATATTAAATCCATTTATTTCAGAGAATCAATTCATTCTACTAATAGATACCATTAATAACTTTAAACCAAATTGGGAAAAAAAATTCAAAAAATTTATAATCATTATGGAATTAATAGCAATTATAATTTTAATTACTTTAATTAAATTTGATACATTAATAACAAATTGGTTTTTATATAACAGTGGTAGAAATAATAGTAATTTAATATACTTTAAAAGTAGTTTACTATTAATTTCAGTTATACTATTATTGCTATTGTTTCAAATAATTGTAAATACACAAATATATTACAAATACACATAATTATATACAACTACTATATATCATCATAATAATTTATTAATTTAATAAATAACCCCATTCACACTTTCAAAGGAAATACTAGAAAAGGTCAAACTTCATTTATTTTTAAAAGAATTTTATAAGGAAGAATATGGATTAGAATTAGTGTTTAACTATTATGAATATTACTATAATTGTGGTAACTCGAATAGTATAAAAGCAACAAGTTTATCAATAATATATCCAAAATTCAAAAATTTTAATTATAAACTTCACTACAACGAAAGAAAGCAATTTGCACCCCATAAAAAAAAAGTTTAAAAATATAACCCACATAAATAAAATAATAATTATGATCATAACATACATTTAATAAAAAAAAAAAGTTGAACCTTTTATTTCTTTTTTTTTAACTGCAAAAAAGAAATAAACTCACTGAATGAATTTGTAATAGTCAACAAATGTCAAACTAGTTGTATACCAAAAAAACAAAAACAATATCACCAAATATAAAAAAATAATATACCAATTATTATTATTTATATCTTTTGTGATGTGTGCACATTTATTTATATAAAAATATGAAAAAATAAAGTTCAAAATTATTTTTAAAAAAAATTTTAAAAAAAAAAAAAAAAAAAAAATTGAAAAATTTATAATAAAATTGATTATAATTCATCATTTAATTTATAAAACACACTAAAAAAAAAGTTTTAAACATCAAACAAATAACTTTTTTTTAAAACGCAAATTATATATATAAACTATAAAAATGAGTGAAATTGAAAAATTATATGACTTTAAAGAAGAACTTGGAAGGTAAATACTCATATCATGTAACTTCACAGTAACAACAATAATAACATACATAAAATATATATATATATGCATACTAACATCACACATCAAACACAGAGGTGCATTTTCAATTGTTTATCTTGGTCAACACAAAGCAACCAAACAACAATTTGCAATCAAAGTTATTAATAAAAGTGATTTAGGTTCAGATTATGAAAAGAATATAAAGATGGAAGTTGATATTTTAAAAAAAGTTAGCCATCCAAATATTATTGCATTAAAAGAATTATTTGATACACCAGCTAAATTATATCTTGTTATGGAACTGTAAGTTTGATAAGTAATAGTATATGTAATAATACAGGAATATAGTATATTAATCATCAACTCATTCATTAATTCATATCGATGATCATTAGTGTTACTGGTGGTGAATTATTTGATAAAATTGTAGAAAAAGGATCATATTCAGAATCAGATGCATCAAATTTAGTTAGAAAGATTGTTTCAGCTGTTAAATACCTTCATGAATCAAATATTGTTCATCGTGATTTAAAGGTTTGTAAACCATTCAATCATACAAAATTAATAATGTAATACTTTTACTAATATTGGTTTGAATAATGGGATAACAGCCAGAAAATTTACTATTAAAAACAAAAGATAGTCATTTAGAGATTGCAATTGCAGATTTTGGGTTATCAAAAATTGTAGGACACCAAGTCGCAATGCAAACTGCATGTGGTACACCATCATATGTTGCTCCAGAAGTATTACATGCAACTGGTTATGATAAAGAAGTTGATATGTGGTCAATTGGTGTTATCACTTATATTTTATTATGTGGATTCCCACCATTTTATGGTGATACGTATGTATTTAATTATAATATGTATATATTATAACAGCATTTGTACTGACATATAGTTTCACTTATGTGATGATTAGTGTGCCAGAAATTTTTGAACAAATTATGGAAGCAGATTTTGATTTCCCAGAAGAATATTGGAAAAATATTTCAAAAGATGGAAAAGATTTTATCAATAAGTTATTAGTTGTAGATGTTTCTAAACGTCTTTCTGCATCTGATGCTCTTGATCATCCATGGTTAAAAAATGTAATTATTGTTATTAGTATAATTATTATTGCACCAAGTGTAAATATTTTTATATTAACTTTTATATTGTTTACAGAGTAATTTATCAACTACACCAATTGATCCAACTAAAATGAAAGAATTTGTTGGTGAAAGACAAAAAACTATTCAAAAGTTAAAATAAATAATTAGGTTCATCTTATCAACAACAACAACAATTTATATAGCAAAACAAACAAACAAACAAAAAAACAATTAATTCACAAGTTGATCCACTTAATAACAACAACACAATAATAATAATAATAACAGTAATAAATAATAATAATCTCAACAACACATCCAATCATCATTCGTTAATAATATCATTATATAATATTCTATAATTATACTACCCATCTCAAATGCAACAAACATAATTATAGATAAAAATAGTAATAAAAAATATTTGTATTAATATAAAAAATAAGGTATAATGTAATATGTTTATACGGTTTTGCAGTTTGCTATAAAAAACATTGTATTTTTTACCGTTTATAAATACTTTTAAAAAATGGTATTACGTATATTAAATTTAAAATGTAAATACAATTTATAATTTAAGATAACAAAAAAATTAAAAAAATTAAAAAAAGAGAAAACTATTTATTATTTTTATTTAAATTTTAAATTGTTTCTCAACTTTAATTATCTTAAATTGTTACTTTGTGTTTGTAGAAATGATGAAAATGAGTTGATAGTTATAAATTATGTTTAAGAATAGTTTAAAACATTATCTGTAATTACAGTAAAACATTAAATATAATTCATTGTTGACCAATTTTAGAAAACCCATTATAATTATTATAACGTGATATAGATGTATATGATTTATATAATCCTCCCAAGCAAAATTGCATTCTATTAATAAAAAAAGCAATATTTTCATCATTTGGGCTAAAAGAATTTAATTTTTCAATAATTTCATCAAATAATGATAATTCATTTAAAATTAAATTTGCAGTTTCATCAATTCCACTTTGAATTGAACCAGATTGATAAGCCAATAATTTAATGCAATTTGAAAAGTCACTATAATCAATTTCTTTTTTAAATGAATATAAATCGTTCAACAAAGTAGTTATTGTTAATTGATGGGATTAAGTTTTTTAATAAATCACTTTGTTCTTTGGTACCATTTGAAATAATACTATTTATATAAACCATAATTTCATATCTATCAACGAATGAAAAATACAATAAAAATAATGAAAGACTTTCACAGTTTCTAATTTCTAAATACTCATTAACTAAAGTTGATGAGTTAAAAGTTATTTTTTTTGATATTTGAATGGATACTTTCCCCGCATCGTAAAGTTGTTGGATTAATTGGTGAACAAATTCTTTATCATTTGTTAATTCATATAATTTATTAAAACAATTCCATAATGATTTATTTAGTTCTATAAATTCATTTTTTTCTAATCGAATTACTTTTTCAATAAATAAATTTTTCAAAATTAATATTCCTATATCTCCATCTTCATATAAACTATCCAACTGTGCAAGTAAAGCTATTAAATCAACTATAATTCCTAGATACTCCTTTTCAAAAAATGGAAAAATATAGCAACAAAATATTATTGATTGTTTTTTTAAATTTTCATAATCTTGAGATGTTGATTGTAATTGATTTTCAATTTCGCCAAGTGAAATGACTTTATTTAATGAAATTTTAAAATTATATTTTTTATTTAATAATGGAATAATTAAATTATTGTTATTCTCAAAATTTGATTTGTCCCAATTTTCTAAAATGTTCTTATTGAGGTTTTCCATTGTTGGTCTTTGTGTGGTTTAAAAGTTAATAAAAATTTTAAACAATGAATTTATGTTTAAAAATTAAAAAAAATTAAAAAGAAAATAAATAAAAAAATTAATTATATCTTCCGTTGGTATTTCAAATAAAGAAGAGCGTATATATAATTTAACACATAAAACAACAATTGATCAATATTTAAATTGGAGAAATGGCGATGTTTCATCTCGTTTTAGTAGTGCATATATGTTTATTGATGATTATAGTGTTAGAAGATATATTTTATCAATTATTTCAAATGGTGGGGAACAAGGTGAAATAATTTCAAAAATTATTCAAATCGCTGAAAATAATATGTCTTTTACAAATGATTTATATTCATTTAGTAAAGAAATTGATAGTAGTGATTAAATTGTGTTAAATTATTTGCATATCAATCTGGTTCAATTCAATGTGGAATTGATGAAACCGCAAATTTAATTTTAAAAGAATTATCATTATTTGATAAATTGGTTGAAAAATTAAATTAGTTTTATTGAAAGATACCAAATTTATATTGGTGGAGTCTATAAATTTCAAATGATTTTACCACGTTATAATATTGCAAATAAATTCTCAAAAATAGATCAACAATAAAATAATGATATTGGATAATCTATGAACAAATTTACAAAATAAAAGAAATTTATTTTTTAATAAAACAAATAATGATGTAAATTTATTATTTTTAAAGATATCAGCTTGCAACCACACCAATTTTTTTTTGAGTTAAACTTTTTTTTTAAAACACTGTGTGTTTCAATTTAATGTATGCCATATAAAAAGGTTTTAATATCTATAGAATGATAATAATTATTATAATCAGATAATTAAAAATTTATATCTTCAATATTATTAAAAAACATTATTAATTTATTAGATAAAATAAAATATATCAAAAACAGAGAATATATTAAATTACTAAAACCAATATTATTATATAGTCTGTGGTTTTATTATTTTACAAAATAAGTGTTTGAATGAAATGTATTTTTTGTGTGTTGTTTTTCATGGCAATTTAATGGGTGGGTTGTTTTATTTATTAATTTAACAAGTACCTATCTATAAATAAATAGAAAAACGTCTGGTGCTGTGCATTAAAATAAATTTTGATATCAAATTTCAATAAATTTCCTTGGTAAAAAAATTTTTAAACCAATAACACAATGATTAATTATTTATTATATTTATAATCAACTTCTAAATTTTAATTCAAAGATTGGGAGACAGGGGAGACAGGGGAGACAGGGGGTATTAATTTATAAGGAGACAGGGAGACAGGGGGACTCAATTATATCCGCCAACTGAATTAACACAAACTTGTTGTTGACAACTACCATTTAAATTTGCACATTCATAAATGTCATCACAACCTACCATTTCCATCTAGTTGATACCCAGCAGGACATATACAATAATAACCACCAACTGTATTATAACAAGTACCTTGGCAACCACTATTTGAATTTGCACATTCATTTACATCATCACAAGTCCTACCATTTGCATTCAAAACTAAATACGCTGAACAAGTACAATAATAACTACCAACTGAATTAACACAACCATTTTGACAACCACCATTTGAATTTGTACATTCATTTATATCATCACAAGTTTTACCATTACCATTTAATGTAAATCCTGATGGGCAAGTACAATAATAACTACCATATGTATCAATACAACCTATCTTTTACAAGTAAATTATACAATGATTAGGATGAGAATATATTATTGGTCTTTCTAATGGTAAACATGAGTTCATAGTGAAATTGATGAAATTACAATGATGCTTATGAAAAATGTAGTGGTACTAGTGGTGCTGGTAAAATTCCATTGAGTAATTTTATTGTAGTTATTTAGTTCATTAATTACTTTATACCACACACCCGCTTCGATACAAATTAACTTCTTCGGTGTAACAGAATTGGAAAAAAAAAGTTGCAAATGAGGCACAGAAGAAGAGTAAATAGATGTGAATATCGTAGATCGTTAACATGTTCATTATGTGGTGAAAATGTAATCCTTTTTCATGTCACGGTACTGGTGAACTAAACCATCTTCAAGAATATGGAAATGAATAAACCAATTCTATTCATTATTTTATAAAACAAAATAATAAAATAAAGTAATTATGTATATGTTTATTAATATAATTGGTTTGATTGTGGATTAATTATTTTATATTTACCACTGAGCAACGATATCATTAAATGATTTTTTGTTAATACAATTTCTTTTAATGATAATGGTAGTTATTCAGGTATTACTTTCGAAATACCTAAGTTCTAATCTTTTAATATTTTGTGGTAATGTTTTTAATGAAATTTCTCATCTTTAAAATATTTTGTAAATGCAAGTGTATGTAATTTGATTGGTATAATGGATAACAGCAAGTTTATTTATTTATTTGAAATACTAAATTGTAAACATTAAACTTATTCAAATTACAGATAATTTTAGAAAATTTAATATTTCAAATAACTCTGCTAAAAATAATTTAAATAGTGTTACTACTCCAATGCTGTCACCGCTGTTAATGCTTCCGTTACAGATGCTCATAAAAAACAACAAGTAAATAAACTTGCTGCTTACTATATTGATGAAAATGGATGGTGTTGGTCAATAAACATATATGTAACTCTTCAAACTACAAATTTAAATACATAACCATGAAACAATGATAACGACAACAAAAACAACGTTATATTATATAAATAAAAATTAAACAATACAAAAATTTATCATCGATATTATTTCGTTAAAAAAAAAGTAAAGCAAAATTAAAAAAATTACTTTTTCACTACTCAATTAAACAAGAGAATATAAAGATATTTATAAGCCAGCTAATTAAAATATCAATACCATAAAATATAATTGTTTTTTTTATTTTATCTTATTTTTAATAGTTGTATTATTTGATATTTTGTTTGAGTGAATTATTGAATTTATAATTATGTGTTTTATACAATGAAATCGTGTTCATCTATAAAGTCATCGTAAAGAGTTTGTTGTGTGGAATCAATTGTAGGAGGAGTATTCTTTGATGGAGTTACTATTGGTTTTACTTCAAAATTTGAATGATCTGGTGGATGTGTATGTTTGTCATCACCAATAATTGGTAATTTATCTTTTTCTTGACTTTGTTTTTCCATTATTTGTTTTGTTGTTTGTTGTTTGTTGTTTGTTGTTTGTTGTTTGTTGTTTGTTGTTTTTATATATTTGAATTTATATATTTAATTGTTTTTTGTTACTTGTCTTGTATTATATTATTTATGAATGAATATCATAGCTTTTTATAACAAATTTTTTACCCTTTTTAAATTAATTTTAAAAAAAATAAAAATAATTATTACCTTTTTAAATTTTTAAAAAAAACAAATCTTTTAAAGAAAATGCCCTTATATGAAAAAAAAAAAGGCTTAAATATTTTTTAATATTAAAAAAAAATGTTATATTTATTTAATTTTTATTTTTTTTTTTTTAATTTTTTTTTTTATTTTTTTTTTTTTTTTTTTTTTTAATTTGTTTTTAGTTATTATTTTTTAATTTTCATCATTATTTACAAAAAAGGTTGGATTATATAAAACAATTGGAGTATAAAATTCTTCTTTAACCGATTGAATTGTAGAAATTAAAAATTGATATCTTTCTTTTCTAGTTGTTTGAGGTGAACTATTCAAATTACTACTACTACCAGATTTACCACCACTACTTGAACTACTTGCTTGTTTTAAATGATGATCATAAATTTTAAAGAATCTATTTAAAATTTCTTTTTGTTTTGAAAATGGAATGAATAAACAATAACTAATTGGTTTAATTTTTAACAATATTATTGGAATTTGTGAAAGGTCAACTAAATCATTGTAAGTGAATACAAGAATTGGATAAAAATTGTTACTTTGATTTACTTGATCAATTAAATTTGTAATATGATGATTTTTTGAAGTTGAAAGATCGAAAAACTCTAAATATTTATATTTCTTTTTAACAATTGATGGTTTTGTACCAACTTTAATCAATGATGAATGATATGGATGATTTGAATGAACTACTCTATTACCGACTGGTTTCAATGGTGTTGTATATAAACTGTACAATATTGATTTCAATGAATATTCTTTTTTCAAATAATCTGTATGTTGAGCTTTTTCAAGTTGACTATAACAACAACTAATAAATAGTGGTGTTGCTGGACAATGATTATTATTTTCATTATTATTATTAACTACACCATTACCACTGCCATGAGATGAATCTTCACCACTACTTGAACTGGTTAAACTATAATAATTACTTTTCAATATATCAAATAATGATTTATAACGTACTATAAATTCTGGTAAAATTAATTCCCATGGGAAAATTTGTAATGATTTTGAACAAATGAATAATAATGGAGAAGCAGATACATTTACCAATGGTATGTTATCGGTATTATGATGTGATAATTTAGTTGATGATGATGAAAATAAACCAAATGGTAATGATGATTTCATTGCTGATCCAACACTAACTTTTTTACCAGTTGATGCATTTGAAGCGGCGGCAGCTGCTGCAGCAACACTTTGTTTAAGTTTTTCTTTTTCTGCTGGTAATATTTCAAACAATGAAGAAAATGTAGTATGTTGAATTTCAGAAACTACTTTTTTACGTTCAGCTTCTTCAACTGGATTTTTATCAGTACTTGATAATGATAGAAGTGATTGGAATGAATGTAATATTTCAGGTGTAAATGTAATTGCTTGATCATTTGTTTTTTGATTACCATTTTGATCAAATGAAGATAAACTTTTACGTTCTTCACCAGAATTTACAAACAAGTATAGTGATAATGGATTTTGTTCTGAACATTCTCTCATTTCACGATGTGAAAATACTTTACAAATTTGATAAGATAATTGGTCAATTGAAATATATGCTTTTGAATATGCAGGATCTTCACTACGAATCATTCTCTTTGCCATTGATACCAATGAAATTTGTTGTGTTGTATAAACTTTTCTACCAGATGATGAACCAACACTCATACTTCTACCATGAATATCAGGATTTAACAATATTGATGGATGTGGAATATATGGATGAGTTGATTGATGACCATGACTAATTTGATGGGTTGTAGTAGTTGTAGTGGTGGTGGTGGTAGTGGAAGTGTTGATATTATTATTTGAATTACTATCAGATCTATTAAATTCACGGGAGAGATCAGATTTTTCAGAATCAGATTTATCAGATGAATTATCATTTGTGAATAAAATGTTACTACCACCTCTTCTTGAAGATTGTGGAGGTGAGTCAGGTGCACCACCACCAGATGATACTACTGGATGTAATGGTGGAGTTGAATGAATATCATCTTCAATAGTTGAATTACCAGTTGGTGGACCAATTGTAGTTGTAAGGAATGAAATAAATTCATTATGGAAATTATTGGTCTTTTCTAAAAATTTAGGTGTTGATTTAAATGAATTTTGATTTGCTTTACTAAATGAACCAAAAAATGATTTCTTTTTTGTACCTGTATCTGAACTACCAGTAGTAGTTGATGATGTTGCTGTACTACTACTTATACTACTATTACTACCAATACTACTATTATTACTATTACTACCACTATTATTACTACTTGTGTTGTTTGATGGTGTTAATGAAGGCATATCAGATGGTGCAGTAGTAGCCCAATATGGACGATTACAAAGGAATAATAATATTTTTTCCAATGTAATTAATGGAGATACTACAAAAGATGCTTTTTCATTTGCATTTGATAATAAATAAACTTCAAGATATAATACATTTGAAGGTGGAGCTAATGGAGTTAATTCTTCAACACCACCAATTCTATTAAATTTCTTTCTACCCGAACTTGGAACATAATGAATGAAATAATTATCAACTTGTAATGAAATTACCAATCTTTGAAGTGATGCATTAATACGTGATGTTGTTGAATTAAATGAAATTTCTTCATATTTTGATGATTGATTTCTAACTGTACCTAATCCACTTGCTATACCAATTGTACCTGTACTTGTACTACCAGTATTACCACCAGTTGCATTTGATGGAGTTCTATTTCTAACACTATTATTACCTGTACCAGATGAATTATTACCATCTAATTGACCTTTTGCTTGTGATCTAAATAAACTAGCTAAATTATTTGTACTGAAACCAGGTATTGAAGTTTGCATTGGTGATGATGATGGACTACTACTACTATTATAACCATATGAAGAAGGACTAGTTGCAGTTGATGATGATGAAGATGTTGATGAATTTGATGAACTTGATGATGAAGATGTTGGTGAAGTATTTGATAAACCACCAGAATTTGCAACATGATTTTTAAATGATTGCATTACTTTTAAAATTTGTTTAATAATACCTTTATTTCTAGTTGACAATTCTTCTTGTGATATTTTACCAATTGAATATTTTCTAATTTCATTACGAATTGAATGAAATGAACCCCAAATCTTTTCACCAACTTCATCACCATTCAATACTGATTTCTCTTCATCTTTTGTTTTTTCACCAAATGTTAAATTTGAAACACCACCAACAATATTTGAATTTATACCACCAGTAGTGTTTGTAGTTGATGATGAATTCTTTGAACCTGTACTACTTGGTGAAGTTACACCACCTTTATTACTGCTATGATGATTAATTGGTGGTGGAGCAACATTTCTACTATTTACAGAAAATGAAACTTCCATACGATTCTTTTTAAAACTTCTTCCAATTGTTAATGATTTATAAGCATATGGAACGAATATTTTATCAATTTGTGGAGTTGATTCATATGCCATTGGTTTTGAAGATTGAATTGGACGTTGAGTAGCTTGTTGAATATCAATTTCTAAATTTAAATAACTATCTATTAACATTAGATTCTTGTTTATCAATTCTTGATCAAATGCAAATAAGAATCTTAACATTCTTTTACACAAGTTGAATATCTTTTTAATGAATTGTAATGGTGCACCCTTGATAATTAATGATGGTCCATCGAAAAACAAAGTGTAATACAATTGTTTACATTCAACCCAATAACTAATTGAAAGATCACGATCACCTTGTAAAAATTTCAATTCTGCCATATTCATATAATTCTTTAACAATACCAATATATTACAAGTATCAATATTAATATCCAATGCTAACATTGCTGGATTTTCAATTAATTCAAAACTAATATAAAATTCTTTTAATGGTGTAGTTGATTTTGGTTGATTAACTGTAACCGGTGTAGAACTTGTATTACTTGAATTACTACCTGGTTGATCACTTGAACGTAATGAATCTTTTTTTAATTTTCTTTTTTTTAAATCTGAAATTTGTTGTTCTTGTTCAGAATCTTTTTGAATTAATTTTGAAGAAGGGAAATGAGGTAAACGAGCAACATCATCAAATGGATAATGAAGGAGAGCAACTGGACCAAATACACGATCTAAATAAGTTTCTGCAATACGTGATACTGTTTTTTGAATTTTAACATCATCACCAATAGATTTAAAATAGTGATATGCACGTTTATAACTTGCAACACATTCTTGAATTAAATCACCAGTGCAATTATACGTTGTTGTAGTACATGCATCAACAATTTCTTTCCAATCATCACCAGTTGGACGTAATGTTGTTGGAAATAGTACAAGTGTTGCATTTGAAAATGAAACAAGTTTTTGAAATACTTTACCACGAATGTAAAAATATTGACCACGTGTATTCAATGATGATGATGGACATGTTTCAATTGCACATTCAATACAAACTAATGCTTCACTAAATCTATTTGAATGATAATAATTTAAACATTGTAATTCCCAATATTTTAAATTTCTTTCAATTTTTTGACCACCACTGTGTTGTTGTGAATTTCTACCAACACCAATAACTGTACCTGAATTCTTTAATACTCTTCCTATACCCATTAAACCACCGCTACTACCACTACCACTACTACCACTTGTAACACCACCACTATTATTTATACCATTTTGACCATGATGTGGATGATGATGATTTTGAAATGATGATGAGGAGGATGAACTTGAATTTAATGATGATGGATTACTATTACCACCACCACTACTACCAACACCACCACTACCACCAAACATACTAAAACCACTACCACTTGAATTTGTATCTTCATTATCTAATTGACTGAGTAGTAATGTTGCTTCTTCAAACCATTCTTTTTTAGTATATGCTTTTGCCAACATGAAAATCAATGAATTTAATTTACCATGTGGAAGTGGATGTCTTTTCATAAATTCCAATAGCTCCAAACCTTTTTCAAAATGATAACTTTCCAAGTAGAGGGCAGCCATTTTAAGTTGAAATTGAAAGAATATTGGATTATCATATCTTGGAGTATCAGGTGTTCTTGAAACGTTTGGAGGTAAATCCATAAGACCATTAGCGCCACCACCATTACTACCAATACCACCAATTGAACCACTACCTCCGCTACCACTACCACCATTATTGTTTGGTGATTGTGCAGGCCTTGACAGTATAAAGTAGATAACCTTTAAATATTCTTCAGCTTGTTTGTAACTACCTTTCTCCCAATACAATGTACTAATTGTTTCACATAGATAAATGATTTCATTTGTTTTACTTTGTGGATCATCTTCCAAATAATTATTTAAAATTTGTTTATAATAGTAAATTGCAGATGGAATATCATCGTTTTCTCTTGCCAATGCAGCAACCTTTCTCAATAGTGAACCATACTCTTTCTTTTTTCTAATATTATAATTTAACAATGCATTATCAAATGAAACGATTGCATATTGGTATTTGAAATTATCCAATAGTACACCAGCGTATGCAACTGATGCATTTGCTGATAATTCCGATAAAACCAATGGTAAACCAATAGCAGGTTGTTTACATTTATCAATAATGTATAAACATTCAAATAAGAATTTCTCTGCCAATATCAGGTCATTTGAATCAACTGCATTCAACCCTAATGCATATGCTGCTTTTGCTTTTAAAAATGTTGGTGGTATTTCTGGATATAAATCTGTGAGTAATTTCATACGATAATTTGCATCTAATAACAATTCAATTTCGCTACCACCACCCATAGGTATATTTACAGTGTAATCCATTCCACCCATTTGATTCATGTAATCATCATTTACCAATCTTTTAGTTGTCAATGGTGATATACCATTCAAATGAAAATGAATGTCAATTAATGCTCTTGCCATTGCATTTTTAGTACCAATTTCCAAATATTCTTTATTTGGATTAATTGAGCGATAAATTTGTTGTGTTGAATTTGATGGTGTAATTGGTTGATGATGAAGTGATGATGATGAAAGTGATGATGATACATTAATTTTTGATGGTGATGGTGATGGTGATGGTGATGAAGTGTTTGTAGCTGTTGATTTTTGTTGTTGTTGAATTGATAATTTAATATTACATTGTTGATAAACTCTTAAAAATGTATTTAGAGGATTAATCTTCTCTTCTTCCATAGAAGAGAATTCATTTGGTCTAACTCTAAATTCTGGTTCCTCGTCAGAATCTTCATTGTGACGATTATTATTATTGTTGTTGTTTTTATTCTTGTTTCTTCTTTTATTATTATTTGGTGATTTATCACCACCACTTTCACTACCTTCATTATCAGCATATTCATTTGAGCCATCACTACTTGAAGTATCATAATCACTATCATCATCTTGATCATTATTATTTAAATTTCTATGATGTAAATGATGAGAATAACATTCAGCAACAATTATATCAACGTGAGGTGCATTATTTTGAGATAAATTCTTTAAACCTTGATACATATGTTTGAATGAAGGATCTTCTTCAATTGTCCATAATTTTGAAGCTAAATAAAGCATTTGAAAAGCGTAATGATATGTAACATCTTTTTCCTCTTGTTCTTGTTGAAGTTGTTTAGCAGTTGGTGTCATTGAAGGTGGTAATTTATTTGCACCACCAACCGGTGCAACACCACCACGAATTGATGAAGTGGATATACAATCACGTAAATCTGTAAAAAACTCCATAATTGTATCCCAACATAACTGATCATGGCCAAATATATGAAGTGTATAACAAAATTCCAATGTTGAACGTGCCCATATTTTTGGTTGTTTTTTCAGTTTATGTGATTCGTGTGCAAAATCATTTCTCAATTCTTCAATTGATGAACGTTGACTAACTACTCGTAATGCTCTATCTTCACCTTGTAAATGTTTAACTATAATTGATGATAACCATTGTGATAATGCCTCTTCATGAAGGAATGGATGTCCATCAACTGTTGCCAATGAATAGAGATATGATGGTTTTGGATATTTTACAATTTCAAAATTTTGATTCATAACTGAATCTAACAATTTATAATGTGGTGCCATTCTATCTTTACCAACACTAGTTGCAACAGCTGGACTTTGACCTGCTAATTGTAATACTGGTCTTTTATCCTCCTCTTCATCTAACCCTAATTCTGCATCCCAATCTTCTTCATCATCTTCATCCTCTTCTTGAGCACGTTTAGCATGACCACTGGCAGAAATTGATTTATCATCAGGTACATCTTTTTCTCTAGCAATATCATTTTCATCATCAGAATCAAAGTCAAGCACAGTTGTATTATCAGCATCTTGTTGATTGAGTAATTGAATTTTCTTTATTTCATTCATCAATATAATTGATTCATTTTCTTGTAATCTAGTGGTAGCTGTAGCTGGTGTAACCAATTTAATTGAATAAATTGATCTACGAATATACCCAAATGATAAATCAATTTCATTTAATTGTTTCAATGTTTTTGCCATTTGATAACATCCAATTGAAGTGTAATTCCATTCTTTAATTTTCTTTTGATTATCCATTGATAAACATTCTTTATTATGATGATGTGAAGTTGATGGACAATGTGAAAACAATACTAATCTTAATAATTGTTCAAAATATTTAGTTGCTACAATCGGTGTTTCACTAGTTTGATATGCTAATCCTAATTCCAATAATATTTTCAATTGAATTGATTGAAATTTAATTTTATCTTTTTGTGATACTTCCAATGCTTTTTTAAGGTATTCGGTTGCATTAAATATATTTGCCATTGATTTTGATGATATACCTAAATTAAAATATAAATCAATTTCATATGAATCGTTATTTGGTACCACTGTTGCTGAGTCACCATCAAATTCTAAATCTTCTTTATAATCTTGATAAATTTTATTTGCACTTGAAAATTGATTAAACGCAAATATATTTTGTTGTTGAACTTGATATAACAATCCTAATTCATAATATCCTTTTGAAATTTCAAATTTATCTCCTTTAATCTCTTTAATCTCTATATTTGTTAATTGAATTTCAACTTTCTTTTTAAATTCATTCTCTATAATAGTAGTAATAATATAATATTAGTATATTGTGTATATGTCATGTGATAGAGTGTGTATATGATGTGTGATTGTGACATACCAGAAAGTTTTGGAATATTACTAATTGAAATTGAATTTGATGGAGTTGGAAATGATGTTTCTATATCTGCACCAACTGTACGAAATAATGTTCGAAATATTAGTATATATTTATATTATATAATTATATTTTCAGACTATATACGTACAATTAATTAATGATAATAATTCAGTTATTGTATGTGAAATTTTATTTTCAGAATTTGTAATGTTTGGATTTCCTGATCTTGCTCTTGATAATATATTTACAGTTGGTGTTAAAATTGATTTATTTTCACTTTCAGAACTATCATTGAAAACGAAATCATCATCCCATTCTGCTTTTGTAGTTGGATCTGCTTTAATACCTAAAATTTTCATTTGTGATGGTGATCCAATACCAATTCCAGATAATGTTGGTGAATCTCCAAAATCTGCATCCCATTCATCTGCAACAGATTCTTTTCGATTTTGTAATATACTTTTAGATGGTGATTCTAAATGATTATCCCAATCATCATCATCTTCTTCTTCTTCTGTATAATTTTGAATTGATACTGTTGGTGCTGCTGATGGTTTGTTTGGTGTTGATGTTGGTTTAACTGGTGTTGTTTGTTTATTGTTATTATTATTACTATTACTTAAATTTAATTTATTAAATGTTGTTGATGTATTGTTATTGTTATTACTATTTGTAGCTGATGTCGTTGTAGTTGCTGTTGGTGGTGCTGTTGTATTTGTTGTTGTATTTGTTGTATTTGCTACACCTTCCATTAAATCGAATTTTGATTTCTTTTTTGATAAATTACCAATTGTTAATTTTCTTTGTAATGAAGATGTCATATTTTGTTGAGATGAATTTGAAGCATCGCTGAAATCAGCATCCCAATCTTCATCGTCACTCATTTTTATAATTTATATGTTTTTATTGTATTTTGTGTTGTATGAGTTATTATGTGTGTGTATGTGCGAGTGTGTGATTGTACTATTACTAATAGTTAGTGTTATAAATATACATATAAACAAGAAAAAAAAAAAAGTAATTGAGTAAAAACTGTGTGTTACTGTTATTTTTTTATGTTTTGTTGTGTTTGAGTGAGTGTGTTTGAGATATATTGAAAAAAATATAAAAATTAAAAATTTAAAAAAAAAAAAAAAAAAAAAATTATTAAAAAAAAAAAAAAAAAAAAAAAAATTAAAAAAAATTAGTAACGTATTTTTAGTTGAACTAATTTAAATAATATAAATGATTACTATTACTATAATAAATGAAATAAACTATATACAAACAATAATTACAATTAAAGTACAATTAAAGCTATATTTGTTGATTTTATTTATGTGTATGTGAAGTGATGCTTTTTATTGAAAAAAAAAAAAAATAAAAAAAAATTAAAAAAAAAAAAAAAAAAAAAAATTTTTTTTTTATTTTTTTTTTTTTTAAACAATGAATGGACAAATGTTTATATGTGTTTAAATGATGATGGTGATGAGAAGGATGATTATTATTTTAATTACTACCATTAGAAATTTACACCATATATTAAGGGAAACACACTCTATTTTTAATAACAAATTTTATTGTTACTTATCTATATATATATTTCTTATTAATTATTAATAATATTGTTATTGTTATTTTGTGTCATGTAATAGTGTGTGAAAAAAAAAAAAAAAAAAACAAATGAAAAAATTTGTGTGTGGGACAATTAAGTGTATGGCGATTGCTAATGTTTATTAAATTTTTTTTGCGATTTGTTGCATACGCACAAAAATTTAACCGATCTCTTTTAAAAATCATATTTTTTCCCACCAATGTGTGCAGATTAATTTTTTTGATTTTCACCCAATCAGAAAATTATATTAAAAGAAAATTTTGATAAAAAAAAAAAATAACGTAAACGTACAATATTTAATTGATATTATTATTCCATTATTATTAGAACCACTAATTAATTTTTATAATTTTTCAAGTGCAATTTTTGAATGTTCTAATTTTTCATTATAATTTGTAATATCAACTTTTGATAAATTACCAGCTGAAAGTGAAGTTTTAAATGGAACACGATGAAATTTATTATCCTTTAAATGAGGATTTTTACTCATTTAAATCTTTTCTTCCATTGCTACTTGAAGTTGATGATTTATCACCTGTACCACTGTTACATTGTAAACCATTGTCTTTTTTGTTTAATAAATTTAACAATTCTTTATTTGATAAGCCATTACCATCACTATTGTACATTTGAATTGTATTCTGGTAACAAAATTACTTGTTATTAACTGGTAAATCTTTATAGAAATTATCTGATAATTTAAATTTTGATTTTAAATAATTGTAAACCGCATCAAAATCACATATTTTTATCATTTGATCAACATTTAACAGAATAATTAATGTTTTGGTGGTATTGTTGTAAATTTTGATGAAACTGTAAATTGTACATGTTCATCATCATCTTCTTGATCATCATCTTGTTTTGAATGATTATCTTGATTTGAATTATAATTATAAACTATATATAATAAATATGTAATTGGTTCATTTAAATGAATTATTACGAGCATCAGTTGTTTTGTTTGATCTCTTTTTACTTGGTTGTTGTAATTGATTACTATTTAATATTGGTGGTGTTTGTTTTGTTTGTGATGAATTTAATTGTTGTTGTACTAGTAATGGTAATGAAGGTCCTTTAATACGTTTTAGGTTCAGAGTAATTATTGTTATTAATAGTATTGTTATTATTTGATATTAAATATTATTATAATCAATTAATATTGTTGTTTTCATTGTTTAATATGTATAGTTGTTTCATTTCTGGATCAAATTCTTCAGAAATTTCTTTTTTTGTTTGTACTTTATTTATTTTATATGTTTGCATTATAAATTTTATGAAAACAATCGACACAATAATTTATATATATTTGATAAAATATATTATACATTTATTTAGTTATTACCATTATTATTATTATTATTGATTAATTGATAAAATTCAAATTTTGAATGTTCTAATTGCTCATTATAATTTGAAATATCAACTTTTGATAAATTACCCCATTCTTTACCAGTTGAAAGAGAAGTTTTAAATGGAACTTCATGAAATCTTTTATCTTCTGAATCTGCAAAGATTTTATCTTCCATATGCCATTTAATCAAAAGGTCCAATCTAATTGAATTTGGCAATAAGAATTCATCTGGTACTTCAAATACTAATTCATCATGAATTTGTAAAACTAATCTTGGTTCATAGCGAGGATGAGGTAAACTAATACCACTACCATTGTTTGTTGTTGTTGAATAATGTTTAATTAATGGTTCAAATAAACCTTTAACAATAGAGATCATTGCCATTTTAATGATATCAGCAGAACTACCTTGAATGATTGTATTTACAGCTTGTCTACGACTTGCAGAACTTTCAAAACTATTTTCACTATTAATATTTGGTAATCTTCTAATTCTACCACCAATTGTTTCAACTAAACGCTGTTCACTTGCCTTATTTCTAGAGCTGTTAATGTATTGATCGACAGTTTTAAATTCAAGTTTAAATTTATCAATACATTCAGCTGCTTTAGGTTCAGTTACTTTTAATATTTTTGATAACGATTTTTTCCCAATACCATATAAAATACCATATACAATACGTTTGGTTTGATCTCTTTCATGTGGTGTAATTGATTCTGCTGAAATACCAAATAATTTAGTTGCCATCATTGTAATTACATCAGCATTATTTAAAAATATTTCCAATAAATATGGATCTTTTGAAAATATTGCCATAATTCTTAATTCAACTTGACTATAATCCAATGCAACCAAAGAATAATCTTTTCTTGTTTGAAATGAATATCTAATATTTATAATATCAGCATTGTTTATATTATTACCAACATTATAATCATCATCATTAATATTGTTAATTACTTGAATGAATGCAGCATCAACATCTGCATCGAATTGATTATCTTCAAGTTCATCTTGTAATTGATTACCACCATCATCATTATTAACATTAACACCACCACCATTATTACTACGATTAATTATTGATTTACAATGATTTAAATTATGTGGATTCTTTGGTATACTTTGTAAATTTGGATTCATTGATGTTAAACGACCAGTATTTGTACCAGTATGTTCCCAATCACAAGTAAGACTAAATTTATTATCAGCTGAAACAGTAGACATTTCACCAAGCTTAATGTATGGTTTAATGTATGTTGATTTTAATTTTGATAATTTTCTATATTCTGAACATGAATCAATGAAATCAACGATTAATTGGTTATCACTATTTAATGCTCTATATATTTTTAATGATGATGCATCTGTTTTAATTTTAGGTGGTGTTGTTGTTGATTTTGTTGATGTTGGTGGTGGAGGTGGTAAATTAATATTATGATAAATTAACAAATCTGAAACTTGTTGTGGTGATTGAAGGTTAAATGTATCCTTTGATATTTTGTTTGATACATTTTTACCACCAGAGGAAAACAACTTTTCATTTTGTTGAACATGTTGACTAAGTTGATCCATTGATTGTTGAATTTTATTATCAATTTGTTGTAATCTATTCAAACTAAATGTAATACCTTGTAACTCCATTCTTGACAATATCCATACTAATTGCATTTCATTTTTAAATGGAACAACTAAATTATCATTTACCAATAATTTTGACATTATAACATAAATGAAAAGTGTTGATAACATATCAAAATGACATTTATCATAGTTGCTACTTGAATTTGATGATTTATCACCTATGGTACCATTTAAATTGTTTTCATTGTTTAATATATTTAACAATTCTTTGTTTGTAATAATACTACCTTGACAACCAAATATTGATGAATTTGAATTATTACTTTTCAATTGTGGTAATTTCAAATCACGAGCATTTGCTAAATTGTATATATTTGTGAAATTGTAATTTGTTTTTAAATAATTTAACACATTTTCAATGTGATAATTTTCCATTGTTTTATCATCAGATTCATAAATCCACATTTGAATTTTTGGATCCCAATTATTAATTGGATTAAATGAATATCCATTTCTAAATAATAGTTTCAATGATTTTTGTGAATCATATGAGATTTTAACAATTGAACCATCCAATAACAATTTTTTTAAAAATGTTAACTTGCCCATTCTAACATTTTCATCTTGACAATTATCTTTATATACATTAACGTAAATCTTTTTAACTGAATAATTAATTGAATGAGTTATTGTTGTTGATGAAACTGTAGGTTGAGAATAATCACCATCATCAATATTACCATCATTATATAAAATAAGTAATTGATATGCGAGTGGTTCATTTGATATATTTGTACCAGTGGTGTTATTTACTCTCTTTTTATCAGATTTTTCTTCATTATTTCTTGTATTGGTTTCATCATTATCAAATCTAGTTGACCAAACTACAAGTGTTATATTATCCTTTAATGTATTGATTATTTCATTTAAAGTATCAATTGAATGAATTTCCTCGTAACCAACTGGTGTATTTAATCTATTGGTTTGAATACCATTGTTATTATTGTTATTATTGTTGTTGTTTGATGAATTATCAGAATCATAAGAATGTGCTTGACCTGCTACTATTGATTCAAGTTTAATTGGTGATTTTGATTTTTGTTGTTGTTTAAATTTCTTATTTGGTGAAGGTGTTGTAGTAGTAGTGGTAGTAGTTGTTTTTTGTTGTACAGGTGATTTATTAGCAATTTGTCTAGTATATGAATAAGCCTCAAAATTCAAATTATTACTTTGTGGTGATGGTGATGGTGGTTGTGGTTGTGGTGCAATTGGTGATTTAATTTGTTGTTTAATTATAGATGGTGGTGGTTGACGTTGTTTAATAGGAGATGGATTTGGTGTTTTATTTGGTGATTGTGGTGTAATAGAATATTGAAATGGTGGTTTTGATTGTGGTGAATTAATTGGTGTTGAAATTTGTTGTGATTTTACAGGATTTAATGGTTGTTGTTTTGTTGGAGTTGGTGCAATATCAACTTGAGGTTCAAAATCAACTAATGAATCAGGATCTGCAAATGTATATGGTTGATTAAATTTGTTATTATTATTATTTGTATTTGTAGTTTTCTTATTTTTCCAATCATTATCGTTATTACTATTGCTATTGCTATTATTTATCATTTGATGATTACGATATGCAAATCTAGTTTCTTTAACTTGTTCATCAGTCATTGAGTATTGTGAATTATTATTATTATAAGGTTTTGTGAGTGCAGTGATCGTAGGTTTTGTTGGTGAATTGATAGCGGTAGTAGTTGTAGTTAAATTTTTAAGTATTTGAGGTGGTCTTTTTGGTAAAGAAGGACCTGCCATACCAATAGTTTTCTTTACAACAATTGGTTGTTTGTTATTGTTAAATTGTTGTGGTTGTGGTTGTGGGTGTGGTTGTGATTGTGGTGGGGGAAGTGGTACTGGTCTAACTTGATGTTGTTGTATTTGTTGTTGACTTGTTTTTAATATAGTGCCACTATATGTTTTATTTAATTGTGGAGAGAATGTTGTTGATGATGTAATAGGAGTTGATCTATAACTTAATATTTTTGGTACTACTCTTTTTCTTACATTTGAATTTGGACTATTATTAATAATATCACCACTATTTATGTTATTGTTATTATTGTTGTTTATATTATTTCCATTACTACCAGTATTACTATTACCTCTACTATTTGAAAAATTATATTCATTATCTTCAAGTGTTAATGGTAATGATGATTTATCGTCTGTATCGTTGTTATTATTATTATTATCGTCATAGTTATTATTTAATAATTCTAAAAATTCATCACTAACTTCTGTTTGAGACATTTTAATATGTATACATTTAAATGAACAATAAATTGTGAAAAAAATAAAAAAAATAATTTTCAAAATTTTATGTGCTTCGCAAAAAAAAAAAAAAAAAAAGAATAAAAACAGATTTCTCTGTCAATACAAAAATTGTTTTTTGAAATTTATATGAGTGCGTTTATGTGAGTTTTTAATTTTATTTATTTTTATATAAATGAATACTCTTTTGTTATTTGTATATTTATTTTAATTTAATTTACTATGATCATTTTTTTATATAGAATTATTATTTCTTTTTTGATGAAGATGAAGAAGATGATGATTTTGATGAAGAAGATTTTGAAGAGCTACTACCACTTTTTGATGAACTACCTTTTGAAGAAGAAGAAGATTTTGGTTTACTACTTGAAGAAGAACTAGAACTCTTTGAACTTGAACTTTTTGAAGAAGAACTACCACTCTTTGAACTTGAACCACCACTACTACTTGAACCACCTTTTGAACCACTACTTGAACCAATCTTTGAACTTGAAGAACTTGAAGATTTTGGTTTATCTTTATTATCAGTGGCAGCAGTTGAAATATCATCTCTTTTTCTTTTATTTGTTTCATCAAAAGTTTTCTTTTTATCATCTCTTTCAGCTTTTTCTTCTAAATCTTCCCAATTTTCACCTTCAGATGAATCTTCATCATCATCACCAGAACCAGAAGACATGGAAGAAATGTAATCTGAAGATTCACTTTCACTGTAATCAGATTCATAATCATCATCTTCATCGTCATCTTCTTCTTCTTCTTCAATTGGATCTAAAATGGACCAACCACCATCATCATGGAATTTCTTTTGATCAGCTTTAATTGTTTCCATGATACGTTTCCAATTGTAATTTCTTTCAGATTGATAAAATTTAATGTTGAAAGAATCTAACCATTCTTTTACAGTTTCAAAGTAATTACGTGGAATAACACTAATACGAATTGGTGGACGATTGTAATCTTTGAATACAAATGAAAGATCGAAATTTCTAAGTGTACGAATGGCACGTTCAAAACAAGCGATTTCCACTTCATCCAATGTCAATACGAAAAATGGCGGTTCTAAAATCGATAGTAAACAATGAACAGATGGTTGAATAAACACTGTTGAAACGTTTGGTACACCATAGAAACCTAAATCACGATATGGAACATCAAATTCCAAACCAGTTGCCATTTCTTCAACACGTTTTATAAATTGTTTGAAATCATTGTTAATTTTATCTTTGAGCGCTCTTTCACGACGTTCTTCTTCTTCTTCATCGTTGTAACGTGATTGAACATCTAAACTTTGTGACATTTCTGAAATTTCAATGTAAAATTGAACATCTTTTGTTTTTTTCTTACCAATCATCAAAGCATCAAACAAGTGGAAATGAATTACAGCCATTGATTCTTGATCAGCTTGTTGATAGATTGCATGTTTAATATTTTTGTATAATACATCAACTGGAGTTCGATCTTTTGTGGAAGTTGGAGAGAAACGAATACCATTTTCATGAGCTTCTAAAACACCAATGGTTCTTCTTGCACCAGCCAATGTTGGACGAGCATGAACTTCTGGTAAACGTGGAAATTTACCACGACACAAAATCAATTTCTCTTGAGTGATGAGATTACGTTTTTCACGATCTTCAGTTTCACGAGTTGTAAATTTCTTTTTCATTTCTTTGATGAGACGAATATTGTTTGCCAAGATCTTTGGATCATTTACCTTGTAGGTAACTTCACGAATATACATTAGCTGAGGTGGTACAAAACCAGCATCAATTTGTTCTTGAGTGAATGAAGTTGGTGTATTGAAATTAACACGAATATACTCTTCAGACTTTGAAATGTTTTTAATGGTAGATATGTGAAATGGGACCATATATCCAAATATTGGAAAGAGAACGGTTTCTTTCTTTGGATCGATAAACATTTTATTTTTAACTGTATCTTGTGGGAATGCACCAACATTATTGTAAATGGATGGTAATTTGGTGATTGCTGTATAATCGAGATCTGGTGAATCTTTTTTACCATTAGAATCGTTCATTTTCTTTAATTTATTTTCTGCCTCTTGTTTATTTCTTTGTGCCAACATATTTTGATGATCACGACGACGTTCTTCTGTGGTTTTTGATTTTTCTTTGGTTTCTCTGGTTCTACCAGCAATACCTTTAACATCGTCTGGTAATTCCAATTTAACGGATGGATCTTCTTCATCATCATCATCGTCATCATCATCACCACCCAAAACATAAACAACGTCTGAGGGTTTTTTACCAACATCTGTCAACACTTCAACTTTACCATCTTCATTCAACAAAACGGTATCGGAAATCAACAATGAGTATGTTTTTGATTTATCATCTTTACCCAATGGATTTTCAATGTTATTAAAACCACATGCAACATTTAATGTCATACCAGCACGTGCCACTCTAGAATTGGTTGCGCTAAGAACAGTTTGTGACTCTTGAAATTCAATACCAATACCATAACCACAATTTTTAGTGAAATATTTTACCAATTCAGGTTTTTGAGCGTTTAACGTTTCAATTGCTTTTTCATAGAGTGCACTTAATGGTGTATCCACTTTTAATGCTTTGATTACATTGTTTTGAACGTTTAATAATATACTATAGTTTTTCTTTTGATCGTTTGTTGGATCAATAATGTAGGTACGTGCAATATTTGAACAATAATTCTTGTAACGTGCACCACAACTAATGATAATGGTACCAAAATGTAATGGATTATCATCTGAATTTGCACTTGCTTTTAAATCATAGATACCACCAGATTGAATGATTGGTACATAAGAGTAATCAACGTGATCACTTGTTAATTTACTACTGATTTTCTCTGGTTGTGAAAATATGGTCAATGCATAATCTGCCAATTCACTGTGAGTTGCTTTATCCCCCTTATCGATAATGGTTTCAACACGTGGTAATATATGACTTTTCAATACTTTACTTGTGATCTTTGCAGATGTAATAATATTCTTTTGTTCTTGTGAATCTTTAACCAATAAACATGATGACATTGCTGGTGTAATATCAACTTTGGTTAATTTGCCACCACTGCTATTGGTAATTGATTGATCCCATTGTTTACCAAAATCACCTATAAATTGTTCTTTAATTAATACACCAATATTACCACCACTTTTAATTGCTTCTGATATTAATTGATCAAAATTACTCTTATTTTGATCTCCTTTATTAATTGTTAATAAATGAAATTCAAATGGTAATTCTTTAATTAATTCATTTTCTGATAATTCTTGAAATAATTGAACTAATTTAAAGTGATAGTAATAGTGAATTAAAATATATTAGAATATATGATACAATACTACTTATAAATTTATAATATACATTACTCTTTTTTAAACTTGATACAATATAAATATCTTTTTCTAAAAATAAAATAACAGTTTCTCTTAATTCATAACCAAATAACCAAGTTTGTAATGCTGTAATCTTTTGGTATGGATTATTTTCATTTGGTTGACCCAATGCCAATACTAATGAATTTGCTGATTTCCAAAGACTACCATTATCATTATTCCATGAATCATATAAAACTTTAATTCTTCTACTAAAACTATTTGCATCTAAACTAACTGAACTTGAAGTTGTTGTTGTAGTTGTTGTTTCTGACATGTCTTTTTGTTTGTTTGTAATAACAATAATATATACTATATATAAACTATATATTTAAATTATTTTTTTTCTTATATTTTTAACAGTTTTTATAGAAATGAAGGTTTGAAAAAAAAAAAATATAAACAAATAAATTATTATTTCTATGATAGCGCGTTTTTCAAAAAAAATAAATAAAAAAAAAAAAAAAACTTTTTTTCAAAAAAAAATTTTAAAAAATTTTTAATTTAAACTTCACGTAACCAATTTAAAAATAAATAAAATACCCACATGTAACGGTACATTTTGTACAATGTTTATTTATTTTAATTATTTTATTTTTAGGGAAAAAAAAAAAAAAAAGGCGGGAAAGAGGTCTTTTTTTATTATTTATCATTTTCCACAGTGTAATATACCAAATTGTAATAAATTTGATAAAAATTTCATTTTTTCAATTTTTGAATTGAAATTATCAACAATGGAATTTCTAGTGTTTAATAATTTATCAATTTCAAGTTTAATATCATTTTCATTTTCATTGTTATTTAATTTTGATAAAATATTTAATGAACTTGTTTTACCATTTAAATCATTTAAAATGGTACCCAATGATAATGAAGAATCCAACATTGAACGTATACTTTGTTCAGTTTGATTTGGTATTGAATCTGTTTTTTGATTAAACAATGAAATGTAAAGTTTAGCCAATTGATTCAATATATTACTTGTTAATTGTGCATGACCAATTTCATTATTTGAAAGTAATAAACATTCTCTAAATTTATTTTTTGCTAATTCTTGATTATTATTACCAATACCAATACCATTATAATGATTATTAAGATCATCATTACCATTACCATTACCATTAATATTTGAAATTAATATTATACCTTCTAATAATAATGATGTACAACGTAATATTAATTGAGGATGTTTTGATAATGGTGATAAATAATCTTGAATTAAAGTTGAAGCTTTAAACTTTTGACCACTATAAATATTTAAAAATACCAATGCGATAATACATTGAATTTGAGTATCAAATCTTGTACATTTCTTTATTGCCAATGATAAATGGTCTTTTGCCAATTGATAATTACCACATGATTGTTGAAATAAACTAGACATATAATGAATTGTTGATTCTGCACCATCAGTAAATAATCCTGGATAACACTTGTAAACATCACAACAATTTACAATTTCATTGAATGCACCTTGTAAATCCATTGCAGTGACTTTAATGTAAAATAAATTTTCATAAACTATAAATTTCAAACGAACCAATGCTCTAGATTCTTTCATTTGTTGTGGTGTTGGATTTGAATTACTTGATGAATAAATAAACAATAATTGACTATCAATTAATTGTTGTGATTTATCAAAACAATACATTGATTTTTCCATTTCTCCCAACGCTCTACTATGAATTGCACATATTAAATAACAAATACATGATAAATAATGTGGTCCATATATAAAATTAAATATTGGTATTGGTAAAATATCTTTTTTTTTTCCCATAGTATCATTAACAGTAGTAGTTGTAGTAGTGGTGGTGGTGGTACCATTGGTTCCAGATGTAGTTGTATTTACATCATTAAATATTGATAAATAATTAAATAACTCTTGTAAATCAATTTGTAAATTTAATATATTTGAATCTATAGATTTGAAAGAACCAATTCTAATTTTATAAATTATATAAACCATATTATTATAAACTTTTAATTGTTTATATGATAATATTGTATCACGAATTTTAATTTCATTTGTTCTTGAAAATTGAATAATTAAATTTGTACTTTTAAAACCATCCATTAAATAATTGAAAAATTCTGGTACTTTACTTGCATCTTGATTAAATTGTAATACTTGTTCATTCATAACTTGTAAATGAGTGTTACACTTGGCAAACATTTCTTCCAATTTACTATAATCAAAAAACATTAATGAATAATGACATTTAATTGTATTTAACAGTACATTTAAAAATGAATTTCCTTTTAAATTTTGATTTACAATTAATATTGCTGTATCTAATGATTTAAATGATAATGATAATAATTTTAAATTATTATTTGAATTATTATTTGTAGTGGTGGTTGTATTGGTTGAGGTTGAAGTATTTACAATTGAACAATCTTTTAAAATTATATAAGATTCTTTAATTAAAAAATATAACATCCATTCATTTGAACTTAATACTCTAGAATAACGTAATGATTTTTTAATTTCTTGTTTTGCTAAATTTAATGCACCACCATCTTGAAATATTTCAATTAAAAAAAATGACAATTTACAGTATAATTCCATTGATCTTCGTGATTGTTTATCAGCAGACAATAATAATGATGCTTTTTCAAGGTTAAATCTAGCATCATCAAGGTTATGAGTGTAATGAAATAATAACTCTGCCAATTTAATTCTACTCATTGCTTCTTCCAATGATGATAATCTATATTTTAATATATCTTTTGATTCACCTTGTCTTTTGTATCTTTTTTTTGCACGTTTTTTCTCTTCTTCTTGATTGTAAATGGTTTTATCACGAATTTCATATTCCATCATCTCATCCGATCCCAATAATACATGTGATCTACTATGATTGAAATCTTCTTCTTCTCCAAATTGAATTAATGATTCTAAACATTTAATTGCATTTAAAATTTCACCACATGATACCAATTGTTCAACTGTAACCCACATAAAATTTATCATTAATTTACTACAATCATATTCTATCATATATGGTATTTTAAATCCTTCAATATCAATTTTACAAGTTTTATCTTGTTCTTCTTCTTCATTATTATTATTATTTGAATTATTGTTGTTTTTGTTCATTACTCTTTTTTTTGTAATTTAAACTATGAGCATAAAAAAAAAATTTGGAGAAAAATGATTTTTAGAAAAAAAAAAAAAAAAAAAAAAAAAAAAAAAAATTTTTAATTTTTTTTATAAAAAAAAATTTAAATTTTTTTTTTTTTTTATATTATTATTAAATTATAAA
>JABXES010009370.1:0-12220 GCA_013375695.1 Dictyostelium brefeldianum | reverse complement strand
GGTGGTGGTGGTGGTGGTGGTAATAATAATGAATTTGAATTTGTTTTTATATTTGATAACCAATTTAAATCAAATTTATAATTTTTATGATTAGATAATTGACTTTTTAATTGATAAATGCATTTCTTATCATTTTGACAATCAATTAAATTTTTGTTTAATTTTAAAAAATAATATTTAAGTATATGTATATTATTATTTTGAATTGCAACCATAATTGAAACTGTTGTAATTTTAAATTGATTTGGATAATTTTTTAAAATTAAATCACAATTTACAATATTACCATCTATAAATGATAAACCAAATAAATTGCTACAATGATCTATATAATTTGAAGTATCTCTTGTTAAACCCTTTGATGGATTAGATAAATATTCATTTAATAAATCATTCATAAATGATTGAGTTGATTGTAAATTAAATATTGAAAATACTTGTTGTTGTTGTTGTTTGTTTGTGGAATTTATAATTTTCTTTAATGAATAAATGTCATGCATAATTAAAAGACTTGAATTGATATATTGACTTAATATTACTCTTAATATAATATTTCTTCTAATTTCATTATCTATAAAACCTTTTAATTCCAATGGACTGTTTTTGAAAAAATGTTGAAATATAATTCTGAAAAAGTTTAATTTTAAATTAAATACTTTTTGTTCTTGTCTTATATTGGCTAATTGATCAATGGTTTTATAATTGTTAATGAAATTAACTTGGAGTTCAATTGCAGTTTCTTGAAATGTAAATTCATTATGATTTCTTTCGTCAGGATTACGATAAATTGGCCAATTTTTAAAATATTCCAAACACGATACATCAACTCTTTTACAATTAAATGATTCAGTTAATAATGATTCCATTAGTTCAGTTTGATATTGATGTGAACCAAATTCAATAAATTTAATTATATCATTTAAATTCATAATTGAATATATTTGGCCAATTAAATGTTTACTATAATTAAATGAATGTGTTAATCTTGTAAATGGAAATTGTAAATTATATAATTCTTCTGGTATTGATTTTAAAAACAATGGTGTTGGTATTGTAACATGTTGTGCAATTTCACTTTTTATAATAGATAAACTTGGAAATGATTCATCAAATTGTAAATGATCATCTAAATTTGATAAATCAATATAATTTTGAATATATTTTAAATGATTAAAAAATAAATCTACTCTTTTAATTTGTAAAAAGAATGATAAAATTGAATTGTTTACATCTGTAAAGAATAGTTTTCTTTTTGCTTTCATATCAATAACTGAACAATCAACCAATTGATATATTAATTGATCATAAATCACTTGTTCTGGGATACCACTATTAAATATATATTCAAATGTGAATATAGTTGGTTTAATGTATTTTTTAATATCCATACAATTTCTATAGAGGTATAAATCCGATTCATCATATTCCATTAAACAATCATAAAGGTACCTTGATGCACCAACAATCTCTGTAAAACATTTATTACTTGAAATAAATAATGAAAAATTTGAATTTCTTATATTTAAATAATGATATGAATGATATAAACCATGTTGAATTTCAATTGAATTAAATTGTAATAATTGATGGACTTGTTTAATTTGTTTTATTGTTATATTACCAAGTACAAGTATTCTATCAAAAAAGTAATTTAAAATTCTTGTATATTGATTTCGTTGTTGATTATCACCAGAATTGATATTATATTTACCAATTAAAAATTGAAATAATTGAAATATATCATCCCATTCTTTTACCATTGTATCTGCCAATGAATCTAATTTAAAGGAATTAAATAAAATCCATGGACATTTTATTCTTTCAATTTGTTGATCTGATAATTTTATTATTTGTAAATTTTCCAAATAAAATTTAACCAATGGTAATTCCAACTTTAATACCAACTCTACAAATGATTCATTAATATCTAAAACTTTAAATGTATCAACTAAACTGATTCCAATTAAATCTTGTTTAACTTTACCAAATAAAACATTAAAACTTTTTATTGACCAATTTTTAAAATTACTTGAATTTAGGTAACTTGTTAATTGAATTAAATCTTTTTCATCATTTGGTAAATCAATTGAATCAATGTTCGGAAATTGAAAATCACTATCTTTTGTACTACTAATTGATTCCAATTGAGTGATATTACACTCTTTTAATGATTTATTAAATAAATAAATATCTGATGATATATATTCAATATATAATGGATCTTCATTTAATAATTCATTATATTTATCAATAAAACAAACATATAAATCCATATTATAATTTGTTTCAATTATTATTTGTTTATGTAGTTGTTTAATTCTATCATAACCATCGTTACCATCTTGTATGAATTGATCTACCAATTGATTAATTGTTGAATTTGATTGCAGGATATCCTTTTCATATACATGTTTATAATATTGTTTAAATATTAAAAATATATCTTGAAATGATAAATTATTAATTATTCCAACCAATAAACCATGATAATCTGTTCTGTTCACTACTAAATTTAAATCTAATAATTGTAATTTTGTTTTAAAACATTTAAATTTATCAAATACTTGTAATGGTACCTTGTTTGGATATGTACAACCAATTCCATTTGTTGATGAATACCAATTATTACCCAATATAAATTTAACCATTTCTTCACCATATTCAACATTTTGAGATGATTTAAGTATTATATTTTCATAACTAATTGAAGATAAAGTAACTTTTTCACCAAACTTGTTTGTAATATAATCCAATAATAATTTTAATAATTTAACACTACAACCTGAAAATGTAGCATTTAATACACCTGGATATACAACAACATTATATGGCTCACTTGTTAACATTTCAAATATTTGAGCACTATTATTTGAAACTGTAATTTCAATTAGATCACATATTTCAAATTGTTCTCTTTTAAAATCCATTAAATATTTTAAAATCTCAACTAACAATACCAAATCTTCATTACCATTGATATTATTTCTTTCCAATTCACCAATTTTATAAAACATAGCTATTATTCCATATTTATCAATGAAAATACATTCATTAGTTTGTAATTTTAATTTCAACAAACTATATAATTTATTTTTAACCAATTTTTCTAAAGACCATATATTTTTAAACTTTTTAACATCTTGACTGTCTATATTAAGTATATGATTTAATAAACGTTTATTTTTAATTATTTTCCAAAATAATATTTCTGTTTTATCCAATGCCATAATTGAACAACCAAAATTTATTCGATAATTATTTATTTTGAAAAAAAAAAAAAAAAAGTTTATTAAAAATTAAAAAAAAAATCTTTTTCCAAAATAAATAATTATTGAATTTTTAAGAGAAAAGTTTGAATATCTTTTAGTACAACGAATAAAATATTAATAATATAATAATAATTATAAAAATATCTTGATATTGGTGAAAATATGATGTATAATAATTTTATAAAAAAAATATTATAAATATAAATAAACCATAAATATAAAAATAACTAAATTTTGTCAAAAAAAACGAAATTGAAAATCAGAATGAATTCAGAATAATTTATCCGTTGGTTTTGTATCACATTATATATTCTGAATCCATTCTGATTTTCGATGTCGTTTTTTTTTTTTTTTTTTTTTTTTAATATAAAAATTTAAATTAATTTTGTAAAATTAAAAAAAAAAAAAAAATAAAAAAAAAAAAAAAAAAAAAAAAAAAAAATTAAAATTTTTTTTATGGGGTAAGGTGTGTATTATAATAATAGCAACACCCCAAAAAAAAAAAAATATTATTTTTTAGCAGAGTGTATGTGTATATTTAAATAAATTGTATATACATTTATTGATTTATGATTTATATTTTAGTAGCAGTAGTGGAAATAGTGTACATTTATATTTTCAAAATAATGATCTAAACAAATATTTATTAAAAACACATACACAATATTTTTAATACTCGTCTTTTTTTTGCGGTGGTTGTGGTGTTAATAATATCTGTATATTACTTTTTTTTCTTACAAGATTGTTAATTTCTTATCTTTCCACCTTTTTTTTAAATTTCGCAACAATCCAATTTTTTTTTTATTTTATTATAAAATTTTGAAATTAAACCCATCACTGGATATTTACACATTTTTAATTTCAAAATATCCAAAATATACACATATACTTAAACATATAGTAGTGAATATTTAATCATAGATCATTCATAATTTTCATTGGTATATTAATATGAGAAATAGGAAAGGATGTTATTGATGGATATATGATAAACCATGGCATATGTATTTTTATATTGTGCGTGGTAAAACAAAAAGATATAATAAATCATACAGTTATTAATCGTCCATACAAAAAAAACTAAATACAATTTTTATGCAATTGATGGTGTGTATGTGTATGTAAAGATAAAAACGATATATCAAATATCTCTATGTTGTGTTTTTTGTTGAAAAATTAAAAAAAATTTTTTTTTCAATTTTTTTTTTTTTTTTTTTTTTTAATTTTAAAATATTTGGATATTAGAGAAGTGGAGAAATAAAAAAGAAATTATATATATTCAAAAACACAATTGTAAATTATCGTACTTAGGTCATTCTCTCTTTTTTCATAAATACACATAAACAATAATAATAATAAACAACAAACATCATATATAATAATAATAATGTTTCGTTTAAAAGAATTACAAAAAAAACAAGCAGCAGCAGCCGCAGCAGCAAATGCACCAGCAACAAATGGTACAGATGCTGTAATTACAGAACCAACTGATGTTAAAAGACAAAATTCAAACGATTTGAAAGAAATTAGAAAACAAAAATCAAAAGATAGTTATTTTTCATTAAAAACTAAACAATCTTCAGATTCTTCAAGTAAAAGAGCAAATCCAGCTGAACTTAGAGCACAAAAAGGTAATTAGGGATTACGCAATATACATATGAACAAACATACATATGAGAGGGAGGTACTAACTTTTTAAATCTTTAATATCCTGCAGATATTGATGAAATGGAGGTGCCAACAGGTTGTTCAGTTACATTCAAAGATACAAACGATATTTTGAACTTTAATTTATCAATTATTCCAACCGATGGTATGTTTGTTATTATGTTATGTTTATTATTAGGTGTTTATAAGTCATGACCTAATTTCTTTTTTTTTCTTCTTAGGTCTTTACCAATCAGCTTCATTTCAATTCACAATTAACATCCCAGCAACTTACCCGTATGTATTAGTCTAATTACAAAAACAACAACATATACAATTATTGTATAGGGTAATTACTAACAACTTTTTTAATATTATTGAACAATAACAGGTATGATGCACCAAAGGTTTGAATCAAATAGTTATAACAGCGACATAATACAACGACATACAGTCATTTCTATTAATTACTAACATTATTTTTTATATTTACAACAACAGGTACATTGTGATACATTAGTTTATCACCCAAATATTGATTTAGAAGGTCATGTTTGTTTAAATATTCTTAGACAAGATTGGATGCCTGTTTTAAACATTGGTACAGTTATTTTTGGTTTAATGACATTATTTTTAGAACCAAATCCAGAAGTATGTATCATTTTTGATTCACAATTATCAATGTTTTGAGAATGGTATAATGATGATGATGATGATGATCAATTTGTACTTACTTTTTTATTTGTATTATTTTAGGATCCACTCAACAAAGAAGCAGCACAATTAATGATAGATAACAGAAAAACATTTGAAGCAAATGTTAAACAATCATTACGTGGTGGTTATATTTCAAATCGTCAATTCCCAAAATTATTATAATCGATAACTTTATAAATTCAATATGATAATAATAGCAGCAACACCCAATAACAATGACAACAATAACAACAACAATATAAATAAAACACATACGAAAACGAAAGATTGATAAACATGTAAAATGATAATAATATACATGGTCAAAATGACTACCAAAAGTTACATCACATTTTTTTTTATTGTATATCATAAGTGAACTTTAATTAGTATAATAGGGATGTCGATAAAACTACACTGTAATCAACATTAAGTCGATGTCTTATTATTATACCAATTAAATTTGTTGTTGTGACAAAGCTACAACTTATTTTAATATTCCAAATACTGATATATCAGGTATTACATCAAATGATAAACATTTTTTATATATTTGGTATAATAGATATTCAAATTGGGGAAATATCATTATAAATATTATGGATTCAGTAATTTTAGTGGACTATCCATTAGGTGGTTACCTTTTAAAATCATTCGGTCAAATTATAACATTTTATAAAGATTATATAATTGATTGTGAAAATTGCACAATTGAAATTACTTCTATTTATACAGCGTTACCACAAATGACAACACCAAATCCAAAAACAACAACTCCAATTGCAACAATTTTAATTATTATTTCACTTTCAATATTTGGTATATCATTTTTAAAATTATTCATTAGAAAATGGAAGTTAAGAATAGAAGCAAATAAAGAATATGTTTATTTAGATGAATTTGAAGCAAAACCACCAATTAACAATGGCGACGAAGAATTACTATTGGATAATGAAGAACCAGGGTCAACATAGCCACAATCTGATGTACTACCACTATACTAACCCGGCTTTATTATTTGGTGACAAATTTTTTTCTTTTTTTTTATAAGTCCTCTCAAGAGTTTCATGGGATGAACAAATATTGAACAAATTGAATGGCTCCTTGTGATAAAGATGATGTAAATCAATCAAATCCAAATATTTATTATGAACAAGATGATATCATTAATGATTGGCCATTATATTAAATAAAGGCAATAAATTTAAAATTAAATAATTTATTGAAAATTTGATTTATTTGTTGTTTTATATTATCAATAAATAATTCTTTAATTGTATCTGGTATTAAACCAGGCTTGTTTAATTTATTGTGCCCATCACTTGTTAAATACAATATCTCATCATATTATGATTATAAAAATGTAAATTGGTTAAAATAAATTAAATAAAATAGAACAATAATTCAAAATAATAAAAGTAAATTTATTCTAACAGATATTGACTAATATATTAAAACCGATTGATATTCTTGTTATGGAGAACTAGTTGCAATTGATTCCGAAACTGATGCTACTGATTCCGAAACTGAAGCAACTGATTGACTAGCAGATGCAACTGATTCTGAAACTGAAGCAACTGATTGACTAGCAGATGAAACTGATTCTGAAACTGAAGTGGAGGCAACCGATTGACTAGCAGATGCAACTGATTCTGAAACTGTGGCGGAGGCAACCGATTGACTAGCAGATGAAACTGATTCTGAAACTGAAGCGGAGGCAACCGATTGACTTCCAACAGATGCAAATGATTCTGAAACTGAAGCAACTGATTGACTTGCAGATGCAACCGGTTCTGAAACTGAAGTAACTGACTCTGATACGGAAGCGACCGATTGACTGCCAACCGATGCAAATGATTCTGAAACTGAAGCGGAAGCTACTGATTGACTACCAACTGAAATTGAACCATCTTGGCGATCACAATCTTTACAATGAACTCTTCCTTGACTAATTGATAAATACATTGCAATAAGAACAATAATAATTAATAAAAATTTGTTCATTTTGTTTAATTGATTCGTATTTGTATTTTTATTTGTATTTGAATTTCTATTTGTTTTAGAATATAAAAATATTAATAATTTTTTTACAATTTATATTATTTTTTAAAAAATTTACACCAATATTCAAATAAATAAAATGCATGTAAAAGGAAATAAACTAAAAAAATAAAATAAAATTACACAACTATGGAGTGTTGTTTTTTCATTTTTTAAATGAATCGCAATATTTGGGAAGTAGTGGGAAAATAATATGTACAATTACTTCTAATTTAGTATATTTACTATAATTATTACTATTGTTGTTATTATTTGATTTAATTACTTCAAAACAATGACGAAAACTTTTTCTAAAATGACATAGATTAATTAAATTTTGACATAGCTTCCGCACAAAGTTTGTTAAGTCATATGAAATCGCATAACAAACTTAAATTAATATCATTTGTGTTTGTAACCCGAACCTTCAATAGTATGCTATGTAATTTCACACTAAATTGTACCATTTAAATTTGGTGGATGTTGTGTTGTAGTATTTTATGATGAAATAACACCCATCTGTGCTTTCCTTTCATTTTGAATTGTTATGTCATATGATCAGTTTATACTCCATATACAATAGTGATATACATTTATAATATTCATTTTTGGAGTTTTTTCATAAAAAAAAAAAAAGTATATTGGGTAATTTAAAACCCTAATGTTATCATTTCTATAAAATTTTAAATTTTTATTTGTAGTATGAAAATATTTTTATAGTGGCGGAGTATCATAAAAAAAAAAATACAAATCTCAAGTTTGGTGCCAGAATTGCCCTTTTCTTTCAATAGATGAAGATATTAAATTGACTGGTTAACATTTCAAAATTTTGAATTGGGGTATAAATTTTGGTATTATAGCTGCAAATAATTCAATATCCAAAAGTATAGCTGTTGATTCTTATAATACAAATTCAATTTTCTTCAAAAATTTGGACTTGGAATTTGTTCAAATACAATTTAGTTTAACTGGTTCAAATTTTTATTAATATTAAATTAAAAATGTTTTGTATTTAAATTATATTAATAATAAATACGAAACAATTGGATAAACCAATTTTAAAAATGTTAATACAAATTTTAAAATGGATAATGTAAATGTTACAAATTTTAAAATACCCTTTTGTAGCATTAGCAGTAAATATATAGGAAATATCATTAACAAATATTATATTTCAAGGTATTACAATGGGATCATTTATGTATTTATATTGGGAACTGCAAAAAATTTACAAATTATAAATAATACAATTACATATAATTATGATTTTGACTAGTAGTGGTTTTATAAATATGTTATAATTCTCATGTCTTTTTTAAATGGTTTCAAATTTCAAAATAATATATTTGATCCTATAAACTTTGGAAAGGGTATGGTTCAGTTTATATTTTTCAAGTTAATAAACATACTACCCGTAGTTAAATAGATTATGATCCTTTTCAAGGAAATAATCTTAATTTTAATATATCAAATGCAGTTGTTACGCCACAAACAACCAACTGGCATGATAATTATCATTTTTTATATTTTTGTTGCCATGAATATTTATATTCTACTATTCCAGAAAATCATACCCAGGAGAATAACACTATTAATATTATGGATTCAAATATTTTAATGTATTACCCATAGATGGTTCAGATTTTGATTCATTAATTCAAAATACAACATTTTATGTTGATTATTTAATTGAATTTTATAATTGTACAATTAACAATTCTTCTGTTCATACTGTATCACCAAATGAAATAACACCATTTCCAACATCACCATCTTCAACAACAACATCGACATCAACATCAACACCATCAACATCTCCAATAACACCATCTTCAACAACAACCACATCCATTTTAATTATTATTTCTCTTTCAATAATCGGTATCTCATTAATAATATTTTTATTAATACACCAGAGGGTAGTGTGTTTTATTTAATTTTATTTTCTTTTTTTTTAAGATTGAATTGCAATATTTGGAAGTGGGAAAATTGGGTGTACCATTAATTCAAATTCAGTATCATTATTATTGTTATTGCTATTTGTTGTTGAGGTGATTGGAAATTTAAAAGTTAAATTATTTGTTAAATCTAATTTATGAGAATCCAACATAACAAATGAAGGTAATTGACTATTTGGTAAACCTGTAATTAATATCCAACGATGTAATAATGTTTTCAAATCAATATTATTACCACCATTATTATTTTCATAATCTAAACCTTTTGAATAATTTGCATCTTGATCTTCAAAATCTAAATACGGTTTAATTTGTTCTTTTGATAAAGTTAAATACAATTCATGTGTTCCACTTGATGATGTTGCTGTTGTTGAAGATGAAATTGAATCAATGTAATTTTGTAATACAAATGATTCAAATAAAGTTGATTCTTGAATTGGATTTTGTGTAAGGTAATAGTTGTGTTCTATTGTGGTAGTTGTTTTATCATTATCTTGTTCATTTTCTACTAATCTAAGTGAGAATGATGTAATACCTTGAAAAGTACTTGATATTCTTGCTTTTGATTGATGAATTGTATAGATACCTGTTTGACCTGTCTTTTGATCTCTAATATATCTAATAAATCTTTTGGCAATTACTAATGGTACATTATTACCCAATACTAAAACACATGATACAAATGTATTAGTATATCAATAACAACAACTACTACTACTAATATTAACAATGGCTACTACATACAATTACCAGTTAAGTCAGATACAACTCTATAAGTTGAATTTAAATGTGATACAGTTTTATAGTTTAATAATAAATGTTCACAGTTATTTAAATTTTCATCAATCTTTAAATTTGATGATGAATATACCCTAATACAAAATGGACATTTAAATTGATCAACACCAATATTTTGATTAGTTGTCATAGTATATGTACATATAAAACAAAAATATCAACTGAATGAGAAAAAAAAAATCGGAAAAAAAAAAATAAAAAAAAAATGTGCACAACTGGGAAATTTCAACTTTATGTTGTTTGGTCATTGTTTTTTTTTATTTATTTTTAATTTTTGATATGTTATTAAAATTGATATGTTGAGATATTGATTTGAAAATATATATAAATTATTTACTTTTTTAATAATACAAAGAAAAAAAAAAAATGTTGAAAGTGTATTATTATTATTTGTCAGATGTTTGTTGTGTTGAGTTTGTTGTTTTTTTTAAGATTGAATTGCAATATTTGGAAGTGGGAAAATACCATAGACGTTAACATTTAATTGATCTTGATAATCATTTACCATTATTGGTAAAGTTAAATTATCATTTGTCAAGTCTAATTTATGAGAATCCAACATAACAAATGAAGGTAATTGATTATTTGGTAAACCAGTAATCAATATCCAACGGTGTAACAATGTTTTCAAATTATTGTTTGCGGTATTATTTTCATAATCTAAACCTTGTGAAAAGTTTGCATCTTGATCCTCAATCTCTAAAAATGATTGAATTTGTTCTTTTGAGAAACCAATATACATTTCACCATTGTTATTATTACCACCGCTTTTTGTTAATACAGTTGATAATGATGGAATTGAATCAATGTAATTTTGTAATACAAATGATTCAAATAGAGTTGAATCTTGAATTGGATTTTGTGTAAGGTAATAGTTTGATTCAATGGTGGTTGTTTTATTATTACAATCGTTTGTTCTTAAAGAGAATGATGTAATACCTTGAAAAGTACTTGATATTCTTGCTTTTGATTGATGAATTGTATAGATACCTGTTTGACCTGTCTTTTGATCTCTTATATACCTAATAAATCTTTTGGCAATTACTAATGGTATATTTTTACCCAATACTATAAAATAAAAATATATGTATTGTTAGTTTTATATTCTTTTTTTATAAAATATATTATTGTATTTATAATATGCTACACAACATACAATTACCAGTTAAATCTGAAGCAGTTCTATAAGTTGCATTTAAATGTGATACAGTTTTATAGTTTAACAATAAATGTTCACATTTATTTTCAAACTTTTCAATATTTGATAATAAATTTTTTGAAGTATACACAAAATCGCAATATGGACATTTAAATTCATTTTCACAATTATTAATGTTGTTGTTGGTATTGTTGGGATTTTTTTGACGGTTATTACTATCTACAATGTTTATGTTATTATTAGTGTTGTTATTATTGTTGTTATTACTACTATTGCTATTATTACTATTACTACTACCAGGTTCGGCATCTTCACTTTCAACTTCTAAGGAAGTGTTTGCTGAGCCATTATTGTAGCTATTATTACTAGTATCATTATTATTTTTATTAAGTGGGGCCATAGTCATGTAATATCATCGAATTATTATATATTAAAATTTTATATATAAAAAAAATATTCTTTGTGTGAGTGGGGAGCGAAATATAAATTAAAAAAATAAAAAAAATTAAAAAAAAAAAAAAAAAAAAAAAAAAAAAAAATTTTTTTTTTTTTTTTTAAATTTTTTGAATTTTTTTTAATTTTTTTTTTTTATTTTTTTGTTTGCAATTTTAAAAGTACATCATCATCTGATCAATATTAATATCAGCAAGAAC
>JABXES010009356.1:0-12243 GCA_013375695.1 Dictyostelium brefeldianum | reverse complement strand
AAAAAATTAAATTTTTTTTTTTTAAAAATAATTATTTTTTTTTTTTAAAATATAAAAAAAAAAAATAATCTGTCGCTAATTTTTTTTTTTTTTGAATAAAAAAAAAAGTTTTTTCATTCAACAATTTTATTCAAAACAATAACATATATAGTTAAAATTAATATAAACAAACAATTGTACAACACACAAAACAACAACAAGTAAATAGTAAAACAACACAACAACCAATTAGTATAGAAATAATAATTAAAATATACTAGGACAACCATATATACATATATACAACAACACTCATATACAATACCCATTTACACACAAACACACATATACATATATAATATAAAATGAGATTCAAATGTTTTGGATCAGAAGAAACTGAACAAAGTTCAAAAATTGATAAAAGCATTGAAACAGATAGAAGAAAATTAAGAAAAGATGTAAAATTATTATTGTTAGGACCAGGTGAATCTGGTAAATCAACTATATTTAAACAAATGAAAATTATTCAAGAAGATGGTGGTTATAGTGTTGAAGAACTTTTAGAATACCGTGCTTTTGTTTATTCAAATTGTATCAGTCAAATGGAAGCATTGTTAACTGCATCCGCAAAATTAAATATTGAATTAGAAGTTGAAAATAAAGTATGTTTAAATATAAATACAAATTATGCAACAACGACAATATACTAATATACATTTAATTTTTTTAGCAAAGAGCAGCAAATGTTTTACGTAGAACAATTGGTAATGAACCATGGTTATTATTAGCAGCTGATATTAAACACCTTTGGGAAGATAAAGGAATTAAAGAAACTTATGCACAAAAAGATAAACATTTCCAACTTAACGATTCTGCAGCATAGTAAGTAGTAATTTTTTATTAATTATTTGTTTTTTTTTACTTTTCAAAAAACAAACAACTAATCTGGAATCAAACTATTTTACAGTTTCTTTGATAATATAGATAGATATATGAGAGAAGATTTTGTACCAAACGAACAAGATGTACTTAGATGTCGTGTTAGAACAACTGGTATTCAAGAATCAGAATTTACATTTGACAAGATTAGATTAAAGATTGTAGATGTAGGTGGTCAAAGATCACAAAGAAGAAAATGGATTCATTGTTTTGATTGTGTTACAGCAGTCATTTTTGTTGCCGCTATGAGTGATTATGATCAAGTACTTCGTGAAGATGAATCTGTAAATAGAACAAGAGAATCATTGGCATTATTTAAAGAAATTGTAAATTGTGATTACTTTAAGGAAACTCCAATCGTTTTATTCCTTAATAAAAAAGATCTTTTCAAAGAAAAGTTAAAGAGAGTACCACTCCAATCTTGTTTCTCTGATTACACTGGCCCAAATAAATATAAAGATGCTGCCATGTTTATTCAATCTCAATATCTCGCTCAAGGTCCTTCACCACGTACAATTTATACTCATGCAACTTGTGCCGTTGATACTGAAAATATTAAATTTGTATTTAGAGCTGTTAGACAAACAATTTTATCTCAAGCATTAGAACACTTCTAAAAAAACAATCAACTGCAACAACCAACAATATTTAAAATCAAATACCAACATCACCATCATATTCATTCATCAACTTAACAACAACTACAAATCAATTTTTTTATAAAAAAAAAAAAAAAGTGTAATAATGCAAAAAACACAAACTACGTATCAACAAACAATAATTCATTTTTTTTCCCCGAATCAAAAATCAAATAATTAACAAATAACAAATAACAACAACAACAACAACAACCATATATAGTCAAGAATGATTCAATTTTATCATTTTAAGAAAAAATGATAACACTTTGACATTCAAATACAAAAAACAAAAAATAACTCAAAAAAATCAAATATATAAATTTTTTTTTTTATAGCCGTTTTAAATAAAATTTAATGTGTATATTATAATAATAATTATTTATCTGCTCGCATGTGTGTGTAACTGTTTTTTTCGTACACATACGATCGTTTATCGGCTTTGAAAAAAAAAAACTTTGCAGTTTGATTGGTTAATTTTGGAGATTATCATCTGATAAAAAAAAAAGTAAATTTAGATTATCTAAAAATATCTTTTTTTTTCAACTAATAAATATATACTCATTCGAGATGGATATCATCAAATATTTAAAATTTTGTGATACAAAGAAAACTGTTAATTTTTTTTTATTTCTTTTACAAAAAATAACTTTCTGTTTATGTGTATTGATGAAGTTATTTAAATGAAATATCATGATAAATCTTTAACGTTAAAGAAGATTTATCATGATATTTCATTTAAATCACCCAATTAATTTATTAACTTTAAAGCCAAAGTACTATTTCTCAATAAACTTTTATTTATCTATTTTATTATAAGTTCGGTGTATTGTATATCACATTTAGAATTCTTGCAAATCATTTAAGAAAAAAAATGATATGTTAAAAAAAATTGTTAATTGTTATACTATTCTAACCAAATATATATGTAGTCATGTTATCATATTACGTTCCAATTAAATATTATATGTTAAAAATAATGAAAATAAAAAAAAAATATGAAATAAAAAAAGAAGTTCAGGTGCAAAAGAATTAAATAATTATTATTTATATTTATTAATTATCTTCATTTTCATCTTGATCACTATCAACGTCAACACAAGTCCCATTCTATTTTGTTTGATAATTAGATTAAAATCCATAATGGCGGACTAAAACTATAAATTACTTACCAAAACATTAAAAAAATAGTTTATCTTTGAAATATGATGAGTTGGTTCTTGATCTTTAAATTTTTGTAAATGCTGTTCTAAGTGATAATGGAAATTATATAATTACATTTTCAGAAAAATATCCACAGGAATTCTTTTCAACAAAACTAAACATTGGTTTAATTGGATGATGTCTTTGATCTTTCTGGACCAACTACTCCGCCTATATATTCCAACTACATTTACAAATTCACCATATACTAAAAAAAATTATTTTTTTGTAAATTAATAGCCATTTTTTCTATAGACAACAATAAAAAAATCGTTGTGGTTACTATATCTTCATTGGATCGGTTGTGGGTTTCACTATGATCTTACAGCGCCAGCTATATACTCAATTATCAATCAGTATGCAATTCCCTTGGTAATTATTAAACATTGCGATAAATAAAATAAAAAGTTGTTTTGTTAATAAAAAAAAAAAAATTAATGTGTGAGAGTTTACAGTTAAATTTTGTGATTTTGTAGTTATATTTTTTTTATTTTTATTTTTTTAAATTGTATACATTTATAATAATCTTTTTTGAACTAATTTAAGTTACAACTCTCATAATACTAACAATATTTGAATTTAATACTTTTCTAATTGGACCAAATGCAGAAAAGAATGAAAAAATCATTGAACAAATGAAAACAATGATTGTTAACTGCCAAGGGAACTGCATACTGATTGGTAATTGAGTGTATAGCTGACGCTGTAAGATCATAGTGAAACCCACAACCGATCCAATGAAGATACCGAGGAAGGACGAGGCCATTACCAATACAAAAGATTCGTAAACGTAAATACGAATCATCCAAGATTTAGGTATACCAATTGCTCTTAAAATACCAATTTCTTTTGTTTGTTCAACAATATTTGAATAGACAGATGACATTAATGAAAAGAATGAAATCATCATTGCCAATACGGTTGTAAAACTGAAAAAGTAATTAATGATTACACCAGCAGTTGCATTTGGAGCAATTTTATCATAGTAATCCAATAGATCGAAATCATCAACAATAGTTGAAAGTAGGAAACTGTTTAAACGATTCTTAATGGTTTCAATTGCACTTTTATCATCTGTATTTAATTTCAAGATTACTTGACTCATTGGAATTTCACGAACTGATGAAAATACACTTGATGCATATGATACCCAAGTTGGAAATGATACAATTGAATCTTGACCTGTAACTGATGGAAATTCTGAAAATGTAAATGATGGTGCTGAATTTAATAATGCAGATGGTGAAACTAAATATTTTGTAGATGTTGGAGTTGCAGTTTGATTTGCTTTAATTGAAAGTTGTAATAAAAATGATTGATCCAATGATGCACCAATATTCTCTTTGTAAAGCGTACCAATTATAATTTTACGAGCTGAATTAAATGAATAAATTTGTTCCGATAGATATTGAATATCATTTAACTTGTAATCTGGATCACTCGAAATTTCACTTGCTTTTAAGAAACCTGGTAATGTAGTTGCAAATAAATTTGGAGATACACCATACATTACAGTGTTATCACTATAGATATGACCAATATTTGTAATTTGTGAAGATTGATATTGATTGGTCATTATAGAGAATGAAGTTGATTCCCATGCATAATCAACAATTTGTGGTGTAAATGATGAAAGGAAATTATCAATTGCAACAGTGGAATCTTGAGAAAAGAATGGTTTTTCACTACGAATTGATAAATAACTACCATAACTTTGTTGAACTTGATAATTCATTGAAGTTTGTTGCATAGAGTAAGAAACATTTACAAAAATGATAAATGCCAATGACACTGCGTACATGATTGCAGTTTTTCTATTTCTCATTTTATGAGCAATTAAATTTTTAATTACAATGGATTTGACTGCACGTTTCTCCCAAAATAAAAACAAGTACACAACAGATCTTTCTAATATTTGTTCAAGATTCAATGCTAAACTAACCAAACCCAATAACATTGCAATGAGTAACATGAAAAACATATTTAACAACAATGTCAAATTGAATGAAAGCAAAGACAAAGGGAAAATATAATAAATTCCAAAACCAAACAATGACAATATTAAACCAATCAATGCAACACTCGATGAAAAACTATTATCTTCTGAACGTTCAATTGAAATTTGAACAGCTTGAGTCTTTGAATGTTTAACATCTAATGAATCATGTAAATTCTTTCCAAGTGCATTTCTAATTGGAAAAATTGATGCAGCAATTGGTATAATTAAACCAAGTGCACTTGCCAATAAAACAGATTCACCAGTTAATTTCGATGGGATTGGTACACCAGTAATTGATTTGAAAATGGCAGATACAATGAAACCAAATATTTGTGCCAACAATAACCCAATACCCCAACTTGGAATACTGTAAGAGAATGCTTTAAACAACATTAATTGAATAATACCAGAACGTGTTGTACCAATCATTCTCATTACACCCATTTCAAAAGTTCTTGTTTCAACATCTATCATCAATAATGAATATATCAATAGAATTGATAAAAACAACAGGATGAATATAATTACATTTAAAATCAATCCCAAAAACAATGATACATAACGATTCTTTGAAAGTTCACTCATCACTGGTAACGATGATGAAAATTCATTAAATCCAATCTTGTATAATATCTTGCTTGAAAAATCAATAATATTCTCTAAAATTGTATCTTGATTTGAATTAATATATGGTTCTAATCTTGATGGTGGTAAATTAATTATAATTGTTTGTGCATATTCATATAAATTAATATTTGATATATACCTATAAAATAATAATGATAAATAGTAGGTTAGTATATGTGACATGATGATGTTGATGGATAAGTAATATATTTGATGTATTTACATTTGCGAAGTTTGATACATTTCAGGATCAAATTGAGTTGAAATAAATGGAATAAAAGTTGTGTAATCAATGATGACGGCAGAATCTTGATCAGAAGAGAATTTACCTTTTGCAGAAGGGAATGTATCGGCAATGGTAACGGTTGCATAAATGATTGGAATTGTATCTGTTGAAACGTTTGCATTTGTCCAAATTGATGAAAGGAATAAGGCAGTTGGTAAACGAAGGTAAATTGTATCACCTTTTGAAACGGATAGTTTATTTGCTAATTTCTCTTGAATGTAAACAGTACCTTTTGGTGGACCAACAGAAAATGGCCAATCTCTACCAAGACCCATTCTTTTTTCTTTATCACTATCAATAATGTATAGATGTGATTTTGCAGGTACAGATTTACTACAGACAGATTCAAAACAATGTGGTTCACAATCTGTAGCAGCTAATGAATGGTATTTCCAAAGATTAACATCTGGATTTATATTACCATCTGGACATGATGAAGCAGATATAACATTCATATTACCATCAATTCTAGGTGTATGATAACTTTCCTCTAGATATTCAGCATTGCTGGATGCACCATCATCATATGATGTACCATTTTGTTGTGTGTATGTACCAGCAAGTAATTCTGATACCATTGTATAATTTAATTGATTTGATAATGTCCATGTACCTGGTTGTAATACCATATCCATTTCACCCACACTTGCCTCTGATAACGATAAAAATACAACTGGTGTATTTGTAATGATAGACACACAAAGTGCCACTGTAAAAATTACCAATACACATGATCCAAACCCTAAACAATATGATAATTTACTTCTTAAATTAACTCGTAACGTATGAAAAAAGTAATGTTTCCAATGATACATAACTGTTTTCATCCAATTTATATATTTATTCTTACTACCACCATTAATTGCTGTCACTTTTTTTAATTTTGAATATTCTCCTATATTTTTAATTTTACCATTATCATTACCATTATTGTTTCTTGATTGTGGTATTACACCTATTATATCATCGTCATCGTCACCATACACTCCTTGATCATTATTATTTATAGATTGATATTTTATATTATTATTCCTTTTATTTGTCATTGTTTTTATCTATATATTTATTATCTCGAGTTTTTATATATGTGTGTATGTGTGTAATTAAACAAAAACAAATTTTAAAAATTTATGACTTTGAAATTATTTTAATAAATAAAAATACATATATTGTAATTCGGTCTGTGTGTGGGCGTGTTAATGTTTTTTTTAATTTTTTTTTTTTTCAAAAAGGATATTTTTTTCTTTTTCTTATATCATGCCCAAAATAAACAAATAACTATAAATAATATTATTATTACTATTTTACAACATAAATACACAAAAAGAGTTAGGAAATTTTTAGAAAAAATCTTTTTTTTTTATAATTTATTTTTTTATTTTCATTTATTTACACCAATGCGAAAATTCGAATTATTTTTTTATTTTTTTTTTATTTTAACTTTTGCGTGTATGACACTAAAATTAAATCATTTTTTTTTGTTCTTTTTGTATAAGTGTACTCAACATATGTAACCCTTTACAAATTGTATGTGTGATTGCCACTGTGTATATTATGTGATTAACTTATTTATTTAATTATATGATTTTTTATAAAAAAAGTAATAATACCACTACTATTACTTTTTTATAACAATTAATTTTGTGTATATATATATATATAATTAATCTTTTAAAATTTTAATAATTGAACTTTTTAATAAATTTGTAATTGGAGAGATGACAGATAAAAATGAAATAAAAGTTGAAGATATAAAAACTACTAGTATTATTTCCCAGGGTGTTCTAAAGGATATTAATTTTTGTGTGATAACAATTTGTAATTCTAGAATCATAACACTAATAGCTGTACCAACTGCAATACCAAGTATACAAGAACCAAATGATAATGCAAATGATTCGTATATATAAACTTTAATTATTTTAAATTTTGATAAACCAATTGACCGTAATATACCAATTTCCTTTGACTGATTTAAAATATTTGTAACCATTGATGAAATTAAACTAAATGATGATATAAACATTGATAAAATTGTAGCAAAGTCGAAAAAGTATGAATTTACTCTTTGTGAAGTTTCAAGTTTATCTAAATAATTGTAATAATTTATCGCATATAATTCATCATCAACATTGGAAACTAAATTATTTCTTAAAAATGTATCTATTAAAGTGTACGATATGTAATTAACAGATTTTCTTGATGTGGATTTCGGTTTAATGAAAATTGCTTCAATTGGTACATCTCTAACAGATTTAATTGTATTACCTGAATATGCGATATAACCAACCATTGAAATGATTACATCTTGATTTGTTTTTGATGGTAATTTTGATAAATCCATTGTTGATACTACATCAAGGAATGCTAATGGAGTAACTGGGTATTTACCTTTCCATAAATATTCCATTTCTCTACTTTCACCATCTCCACCAATTGAATTATTAAAATCCATTACAAATGTATTTTCTAATAATATTGGTTGATCATAATCTGCACCAATTAATTTTTTATAACTTGCTCCTGTCATTATCTTTGAAATTGAATCTTTTGAATATAATAATGTACTTAAATCTCTACCTTTTAATGATTTAGTCAATTTGAAATCTGGATCGTTAATTACATGTTTATCATGTATATCAATTGATGATGACACTTTGAAAAAACCATCCAAAATTGGTGAAAAGAAATTTGGTGATATAGCAGTAACACTACATGCATATGAATTTGTTTTACCAAGATTTGATAATCTTGATGAGTGTTGTACTTTTGAACCTGCAGTTGACACAATTGAAAAGTCTGCTGATTTATATGTATATTCTTCAATTTCACCTTGTTCAACCAGTCCATCTAAAAACAATGAAATTCTTTCAAAATTACCTCTTGACATAACGCCATAACTAGATTCAATTTTAATATATGTACCAATATAATGAAAATGTGAATAAATGGATGAATCAGCTTGAACATGAAATAACGATGATATCATTATAATTAATGAAATGGATATACCAAACATGAAAATTGTACTTTTGTTTTTACCTTTATGAGCCAATAAATTCTTGAAAACAATATTTTTAATTGCTCTACTATCAAATATACTTATAACCAATACAATGAGTTTACTTAATAATAAATGAAAATTAATCATTAAAAACAGTGCACCAATCAATGATACTATAAGTAATAAAAACAGTAACTTCATTAAAAATGATATATTACCAGACACCAATCCATAAGGTAAGAAAAACACTGCACAAAAACCAAATATTGAAATTGAAAAACCAATAATTGATATATTAAATCTAAAATCTTCATCTCTTCCATTTGCTTTAATTGTAATTTTACTTGTTTTTACTTTAGATCTATTTGAATCAATTGATTCATGTAATGATTTATGTATTGCTTTTCTAGTTGGTAATATTAATGAAATTATTGGAATTGCAAATCCTAACAATATAGAATACCCAATTGAACCAAGTGTAATAAAATTTGAGCTTTGTGAATCAATTGAATATTCTTTAAATTCATATGATATTATAAATACTGATATTTGACTAAATATTAAACCAATGATAATAGAAGGTATTGTAAATATCATTGTTTTTGATACCATTAACATAACTATAAATTCTAAATTACCACCAATCATTCTTAATACACCATTGTTGAATGTCATCGTTTCAACATCTACCATCAATGTTGTATAAATTAACAACACTGATAACAATAAAAATACAAATACTATTATATTTAATAACATTCCCAAATTATTTGATAATTCTTTACTTTTATATAATTCATCCATAACAGGTATTTGAATTGATAGTTGAGAAAACCCAATTTTGTATAATAATTTCGATATAAATTGTTCGACACGTATATATGTTTTATCTAAATCTGTACCTTGATACATATCTAATCTAGGTGATGGGAATTTCATATCTACACTATCGGCATATTCATATAAATTTGTTTTTGAAAAGTAGTCATCTGTACCATGTGTTCTCCAATCTGGATCAAATTGAGGTAATATTGTATTATAAATAGTTTGATAATCAATGATAAGATATGCTGTTCTAACACCAATTTTAGTATACACTTGACTATCATTGAAAAGACCATTAACTTTAAATTTACTGTATATGTATGGTGATGATTCAATTTGAGTTTCATTTAATCCACCATCATGTAACATTGTTGATAATAATTGAACAGCAGGTATTTTAACGTAAATATCATCACCAACCTCCAACCCTAATATTTGAGCAAACTTCCAATACATTAATACTGTTCCTTCAGGCTGTGGACCAAATCCTTGAGTTGATTCATACCCATTCATTTCAATCTGACTTGCAAAATCAATTATTTGAAACCCCATATATGCATGTGTCTGTTCACCACCACATAATAAATTTAAACAATTACCAGGTGAACATTCTACATTATTTGAATAATGGTATCTACTATTAACATCATCAATATCTAAATTACATTGATTTACATTCCATCCATATGCATATATAAATGGTATATTTGGTGATATAATTGATTCACTATAATCTTCTTTTAAATCTTGATTTAATATATTTGAAAATGATGTATAATTTAATCGTAACGAGTACCCATGACTAGCAAATTCATTTGTCATTCCAACAAGGTTTTGTTTAATTGTAAAAGTAACATCTACACCATTTGCTTCTTTATCTGCTTTACTTAGATAAATTAATGGAATTTTTGATATTATTGATAAACCACATGACACCAAAAAAACAACTAGGAAAATTGAAATGAAACCAATTGAAAAATTTAATTTATCTGTTTTTATATTATTTATTGAATATTTGAATACTGATTTCCATTTCTGTATTATTTTATTTATTTCAAATCTTTTATTTAAAATACCATATATATTATATACCATTTCTTTAATTCCGTTAAAATAACCACCTAAACAACCTATATTTGTATTTTTCGTTTCTATTTTTTCATCTTTATATAATTCAATTGATTCATATTCATTATTACTATTTCTCCAATTATTTTGAAAAATTGCATCCATTTCTATATTATTTATTTTCGGTATTGATTCAGGTTCATTTTCTTTATCTGAACTAATAATCAAATATTTTCCCATTTTTTATTTATTTATTATTTTTATTTTTATATGTGTGACATATGAGCATTAATTAATTTTATAATGTTGATTGGTTTTTAAAATAATTATTAATAATTTAATTAAAAAAAAAAACCATTAATTTTTACGTGATTTTATTTGCTCGCGGTGGTAGTAGGTGTAATAATTATTTTATGTGTGGTGAGATATGGTGTTGTAATTATTGTAATCAAAAAAACATTTTACAGTAAAAGGTTATATTTTGAAAAAAATTGAGAAAAAAAATAAAAATAAAATAAGTCTCAGAAAGACGAGAAACGTCATACAATACAAAAGTATGAATCTTCTGACATTTGCAACGGAAGCGACATCGTTTTTTTTTTTTTTTTTTTTTAGATAATTTTTTTACCGTTTTTTTTTATGTACCCAAACCGGGTCGCATTTTATTTTATTTATCTGTTCAATTAGCACTTCATTTGTGATATATATTTATAAATGGACAATCCCAATGAAATCACACTACTACGTGGTTGTTTTTTATATTTTGTTGATCATATTTTAAAAAAAAGATTTTTTTTTAGCAGACGTGGTAACATTTCTATAATTGTGTATTTCCATAATTAACTTGGTGGGTTGTGGTGGTAAAGATATTATAAAACGATCCTAGAAAAAAAGAATAAAAACACATAGGCACATTTTGAGGTGGTAGGAGGGTTGAAATGAAAAATCTAGTGATGTTGATATGTTGATATGTTGATATGTTATGAATTATTATGATATTATTGATTACTGTTATTGATACCTTTCTTTTTTAATAATAGTTTTGGGGAATTTAAAATTTCAATTACTTTTTGCTTTATATCATTCATGGATTAGTTTTCAGTTGAATTTGAACAATATAAACTATTTGCACTCTTTTCAGTACCAGGTGAGAATAATAATTCACTTAATGTTAATGTACCTGCTGTTGCTGTTTTTGATTTGTTTTGTGATGTTTGTTGTTGCGGTACTGTATTTAAATTATTAACTTCCAAACATTGTTGTAAGAAATCACCCATTGTCATATTTCTAATTGAGTTTGGTAAATTTAACAACTCTGATTGTAAATTCTTTTTCAATAGTTCACACATTATATGTGATTCATTTATTAAACTAATGCAATGTGATTCAACTGCACAAATGTCTCCTATCAGTAAATTTACAACATTTAAATACTAAAGTGAAACATATGTACCTTCTTTATCAAAATGATCTAAACTATATTTTAAAATTTCAAATGATTCATTGCCAGACATGTTGCTGTTTGTATGTTTTTATGAAAATGAGAAAATATGAGAAATTGGTTTTTTTTTTTTTTTTTTTTAAAAATTTTTTTTTATATTTAAAAATTTTATAAAATTTAAAATTTTTTTTTTTTTTTTTATATATTTTTTATTTATTTTATATTTTTATTTTA